>JBCAUA010731312.1:0-30002 GCA_038406235.1 Peronia verruculata | reverse complement strand
ATCACGCTTGGTGTCAACAGAGAATTGCTTATGGTTTGGTCCACAATTTGGCCTGCTTAGTCCTTGACTGCCTAAGCAGGCCACATTGTGGACCAACCCGTAAGCAATTCATGCATCAATCATCACTGCCACTCCTTTGTCTTCCTTTGTCCAAACTGTCTGTTTGGTATTCAGGAAACAAATGACACTTGTTTTAAAATGCAAAAAACGAATGGATCTGCAAAGTTTTACCAATTTGTGTCAGATCACAAATTCTGACTCTGGTCATACTTAACCTCCTTGGGGAACGTATTACTTTCTTCCTCTTTACCAGAATGTTAATTCTTGAAAATTTTTACAAAATTATTATACTATGATAAAATGCTTTCCATACATCATCAAATTTTCAGATACTTTCACATTGTACATTTCTAGCAAAAAGCTCAGAAACACTTTTTCCTTCTCAACCATGGTTCTTCAAGATCCCTTAGATCTAGCAAAGAGAAGTGCTTTGGTTATTGAAAAAGTATAGGCCTACTATTCAGGCCTATGCATGACCGACAATGTTCATGACCGACGGTTAACTGGTTAATCGACTCCATGACCATCAATCATTAATTAATATGTCATTTAAACATTTTCCTCTTTCCCATGTGTGACCTCACACCAGTTATGGCTTTGACCTTGCTTAGTTTACTGTGATCAAAAACAAAAAAGCCTGAGTTTCCCTCACTTGACATCTAACAGGGAACTCAAATTAAGAAAAACGTGGGGTGTGAAACACAATATTTCACAAATATGACCTTGCAGATCAATCAGGTGTCAAATTCTAGTGCAGTTTGATACCAAATATTGCCGTATAATACTCATAAATTAAAATTTTAATTACATAACAAACAATGACAAGCACTTCATAAGTTAGAATTTTGTAACAGCAACATACCATGTGTTAAACATTTGCACAGAGGTGGGACGGTAGGAAAGGAGGAAATTCAAAGTGTGCACCCAGTGCCCTGAAGTCTATCATTCTAATGGTTTTAACCCTAGAAGAATCATAAAAAACAGCTAGGATGCAATATTACCACACTGATATTGATTTATGCTCAAGAACTGACAGTGTAGACACAAATTCCACTACAAGTATGAAACAAATTTCCTGTTACTTTTACTGTATTACAGCTATCTAAAATGTAGTTCACATGCAAAACACTATAAGTAACAACTCAGCCAGCAGATTGCCCTTTTGGCACTTCTAGAGTTAAATACCGAGTAAAAACCCAGCGCAGAATTTTTCCCTTTTTTTTTCCCCTCTTTAATTCAGAAAAAAATAAAAAAGCTCATACGTGGGAGGGGGGGGTATGAAAAGGGTAACACTGGGATGAACATGTGACGCCGATGGATGGAGATTTCCCAAAATCAAAGACACAAGTGTAGCTAACTGATGACTGCTTTAGCCTCACTTCATGGTTGATTATGACCAACAATGTAACTGATCTTCAGTCATCATAACTGGTTAATCATTCATGAGTCCATGACAGACATAATGACTGGTCATGCACAGGTCTAATACTATTCATTGCTTCATCATTTTATCAGATTACAAAAATGAAGAAAACTGAAACCACATATTTTTCTTATTTTCAGTCTATATTGTTATTGCCTTTCTTTGTTTTGGTGTTTTTTCTTTCCAGAATGCATGTGACATTTGTGTGGGAACTACACAATCTTAATTTGAAGTGGTTGAGATTGCATAAAGCATCAACATTCTGATACTCCTTTCCATTATCTATATATCACATATTTTCCCATTGTATCAGTTCATATAAAGTTATATTTCTGAAATTCTATGTCATTATTTTGTTTTATTCTAGATTTCACAAAAGTTTACTTGCCCAAAAAATCATTGAATTGTTACATGGAAATGGATTTAAAAACAAATGAAAGAAACACTCATCAAATGCATCAAAAATCACCTTAATAAATTCACTGAGCACGAATGAGAAGCCAGGGTGGATCCCTCCACAAATAACAGAGCTAAAGCATCCCACTGCAATGAAAGGCCATTCTGGGGCATTGTATCGGATGATCTCAGACAGTTTAATGTCAACTGGTTCGTCATCAATCTCCCCCTGTGGAACCATTTGATAGAATAGGATCAAATTGTTCTCATTCTCAAAGTAGAGCATTGTTTAATCAATTTTATAATATCCCATTGATTGCTCACATTTATTTCTAAACAAGCTTCATCTTTCTTATGAAGAATCAATCTCAAGTTCAAAGACAGAATACTTTCTTCCAATGTATATTATGATGCTATTTTTTTCATACAGTGGCACATTCATTTCTGAAGAGAGTTCATTGACTCATGATGATTTTATCAATATTAACTTGTCCATTCATTTTAAAGCTCTTCTGCCATAATTATCAGCCATCTCTGCTCAATTTTCTTTTTGTTCATGACACTAGATCTGATCATCTTTCACACACTTTCACATCCTTCTCATTCCTTCAATAATAAGCTATGCAATAATTTTGTAATGCCAACAGAAGGTTTAAATTTTAGTGCCCAAACTTCTAATGTCCTCCTTAATAAAATATTAGAGCAATATTTTGTAACTAAGATCTATTTCATAGAGGAAATCATGCTGTCACAAAACTCACCATGTTATCTTTGCCTTTTTTTGATTTCTTCTTATTTTTCCGAATACTGGGTCTGAGAACTCGACTGACTTGTTTCTCGCCTGATGTGGAGTTAATAGAGAATGTTCGCTTGAAACCTGCCCTCAGAAGTGTGTCTTCACTCATCTCTTGCCCATCATCATCCTCATCTTCTTCAACTATTTCCACATTTCCAAGGTCTTGAAAATAACAGAATAATTCTACTTTACTAATATATCTACAATGTTTCACAAGCATTCATGAATGATTATATTAATTTATTATGGTTACAAAAATGAGTTGTTAGATTTCTCAAGCATTATTAAAACTAGTTTTCAAGTACATTTTCTAACTGATATGATTTACTTCTTCCCAACTGATAGACACAATGAGTATACACTGTAAATCAAACTGCTGTGTTCTAAGGTTGTAACAGAGGCCTGTAGAGCATCATTTTATAATTTAAAAAAAAAATGCTTACCCTAGCTTTTTATGGCAATTATATAGTTCACATCATTTTCATAATGATATAAATAGTAAAGGCCTTATTTCAATGGCCATTTAAAAGACCTATCACTGGCACTTTTGATTTCATGATTAAGTTGTTTGGCATACGTCACGATTCATAGAACTGCTCTGCAAAATATGATGTGACAGCATGATGAAAGCTGCTCACTGGCCATATTTAATTTGTTCTATTTTTTAGTACTCTATCTTAGATATTGTTCCAGACCTTACTTACGTGATCACATGGTTTCACAATCACATTAATAATCATCTTTGAGATGATTTAGAAATTATTCACTTTTCTAAATGACAGTCTGATTAAGCATATTTATGGACTCTGAAGAAATTTGCAAGGATAAAAAATGGGCTGACAAGCCAAACATAAGCAACAAATTTGAATTTGCTTTCATGTGTGTATATATGTAAGACAGGGAGAGGGAAAGTAGTCAAGAGAAAATGAAAAAAAATATTTTAAAAATAACAAACAAAAACATAATTATGGTGAATACACAATTTTATGTTGATTCCTTCCCATTAATTTCTCTCCTCTACAGAAAATGCAAGAAAAAGTGTAAACGTCTGATGTAATCCCACACCACATTTTCTATTCATATCATTTCATCATTTCCCATGTACTGTATTTTCTTATTCTAAAGGAAAAAAAATTACATTCTTCAGAGAAAGAAAGATTTTTCCATCTCATCTAAGGCTGCTTCGAAGACCTTAAAACTTTGTCATACTTTATTGATTGTTGCCTTCTATGAATTTGATCAATAGAGTGCTATGTTTAGAATTCATACAGTATTTTCCATGCTATTTATATTAATATAACAGGCATATAAGGCATAATGTCATGCAGGAATAAGAATGTTTCATGCAGCATGCAGAGTGTTGCAAAACAAAGCTGAGATTTGAAAAAAGGCAGGCAATAATATGCGTGTTAATGGAAAAAAATATTGTAGCTAAAGTGTTAGAAAAAAAGCTGGTTGTTTAGATGTCACGTTTACATTACCTTTGTAAACCCTTTTGTCTCAAGTTCTGTAAATACAACCATGCTTGAAAGAATTTGTAATATCAAATTCACATGAGATGATTGAGAATACATTTTGGTTGCAGCCCAACAAACCAAATCAAAGCAAAACAAAACAACAACAAAACAAAAAAAACACAAAGCAAACTTAAACAATATATCATATTGAATTAATAAACATAATTATCACATACAAGTCATTTTCATAGCCCATTCACAACATATAACAAAAGCAGATGGATATTCAAATACATGTACTCACCCATGCAACTCAAACATTAATGATTCCTCCTATGAACAGGCAAAGTTACATTCAAAGAATCAAACTCATTCAGCCCCAATTTCCATTTAAAAACTCATCCATTCCTATAGGCAAAGTGTCTCACCGTTTTTTGGAGGGACACTTTCATAATATAAATGACAGAGAATGTGTTTTTCTCATTAAATGTGGTTTTCAAAAATATATCTGTTGTAAACCCTTTTGTCGTGCAGCAAAAGCTGCCATATGCCATTAAGTCTGGAGAATGTATTTTTCATTCTGTAGTTGTATGCAGATTTATGTTATGTGTGATTATTTTATCAAAACACATATTGCAGCAAGAGTATCCTATGAAATCTGTCCATGCTTCAAGTTGCATAACTTCTGTGAATACCATTTTCAAGAACCTTTAATATTTTTCAATTTGAATTATTTATGTTAGTTTGCATTACACTTCTGATTCCAAACCAACAAGCAATAATGCATGTCAACAATGCTGATGATAGTGAAAGTTAGGTCATAAATGTATCACTTTTTATCCCCTCCCTTATCAACACCATCTTTCCTCAAAAAATAGGACAAAGTCAGTTTAAATGAGATAGATTTACATTCCTGAGACCATATCTTACAAAGGAAAAATCAAACAACATTATTAAATACAGTAATCCATGAATTATTAAGCATCACATTGTACGGAAGATTATTTGATTTGGAAAAAACAAATTTCTATGATGCTGCCTTTTTTTTAAGTAGCTCCATTAAAACTCAAAGAACTTGTTCAATTATTGGGACATGCACCATGTTATGAAAACCCATATAATTATGTTCTCAACAATTAATGTTCATTGCAACCATCTGGAAATGGAAGTATCAACCTTTGTTTTCTTTGAATCAGTGCACATGAAAATCATGAGGAAAATAAAAATGTCTTAAAGTCTCAGAGTTAAAGGCTAGGCCATAACATGCCTCTACACCATGACCAAAAAAGCAACTGGTTCAAATAAGCTGGAATTTTATTCTTCCTCTACACATGACATGCACATTAACCAAACAAAAATATGCTATCACAGTTTCAGCATAATTCAGTAGTCATTCAGTGAACAAAAATGTGCACAGACAACAACAGCTAAAAGAACAGGTGTAATGATGCTAAAATTTTCATATCATGGTGTGAAACAGTCATATGAAAGATAAATAACAGTTAATATTTATTTGTATTTTTCACTTTGTTAATTTACCTGAACATTTTCATTATTAAGCACCACAAAAGCTGTCATGCTTAGGCCTAGAATTAATCATTACAAAGTGTGTTTGAGACATAAAAATGCAAACATTCGAAATCATTCATGAAAAACAAAATTAAAAAGGAGACAAACAGACCAACAATATCCATATAAATAAGACATATGCGGGTCTGCCTGGTAAACTTACCAGTAGGACTTTGGCTTGCTTCAATAGACCTAAGGGATAAAAGACTGATCCCCTCCTCTAGGGCAACTGAAGGGAATGATCACAGATTAGTGGACAGGTATTACACTAATTAGTTGAATGAACTGAAAACTCCAAATGAAACATGTATATTTAAGTTTGTATTTTTATTCTACTCTTGCTACTGCTGTTCCATTTTCTCTCTCTCTCTCTCTCTTTTTTTTTTTCTTCTTTTTTTAAAACACTGTTCTGTTATTGTCTATTGCACAACCACATTCTGGTTAACTATGCTTTGTTACACATTTAAAATTTATAAAAGATCCTCCAAAGTCATAGTCATGTAAATTCACCTGTGGAACAGCAATAACTCAAACTGTGGTTAGATCTAATATTTATGTTAGCAGTCCTAGGGACTGAGTAAAAATGAAAATGTCAGGGTATGACCACAAAAACCCCCATTATGATAAAGCTACTCCTCTTTAGTATAACAGTGCATCTACTAAGATAAATATTCATTGGTTTCTTACATCTCTGAGGCTACAATATTTCTAAAGGTTATTAAAATGGCCTAAATTACTTCTAAAAATGTCTCCATAGTCCTCATCTATTTCAAACTATATTTCTCATCTGTCTCCTATCTTTTCATCTGAATTTATTTTCAAAGCTTATTCTACTGTCTCTTACAATAAAGAGAAAAATATATATAGGCCACTGAAACAGGCTGACAAAACATATGATCACCTACTGTCATGATGATTATTAGATCACTATTCAGGTGTTTTAGAAGAAATTATCACTATAACATTTTCCACATCTTAAAACTTATTTCATATCATATATGTTGCATTTGTCACTCAAATGAGTGATACGTGCTTCTGAAAGAGGAGTTAAAAAATAAACTTGAGCAACCAAGATAATCATGACAGTGACAGCCAATGATTTATGAGCCCTATTTGAAGTGGCTATGATCTTTACACAAGTTAAATCAGGTGATTCATAGATTAAAAAAACAAGTAATAATATTAGTGCATCTTACAATCAAAATTTCAGTAATGCTCATTGTTAAAACAGAAGAGTTATTTGAGGACAGGACATACCTGCTGACACTATGCTTCGTAATGGCATGAAATACAAATTTCTAATTTAAGAGAAAAATTAGTGTATTTGGATGAAATCTCTACAACTGATATTCAAATTTCACTGCTTTGTTTTTTTGTTTCTCAATGGAAATTGCAATGATCAATGATTAAAAAAAAAAAAAAAGCAAAAGAAATCAGACCAATACATGGCAGTGGTGGAGGTTTTAAATTGTAGAAAAGCATAGATACATCTGTGATTGTCATAGTATGTTCAAGATAAGCATTTAAAGCAAATAATATGAAAAAAATTCAAGGCCTTTTATGTTCCTTCAAAACTAGATCTAGTGCTCATAACTGTATTCATCTTACAAGTAAGTCAGTAGGATCTCTTTCTATCGTCTGCTTATTCAGTCTACCTTCATCATCCACTAATCTGTTCCAATACAAGGGTTCAACAAGAGCAACACCAAGATTCAGCCAATTTTAGCTCCAATATGAATTTCATATTCATAACACAAATTTACTAGTTCCTGGATCCTAGAAACACTGTTTTTTTAATGTAGAAGTTTTATGTTTAAGCCTTTCAAGTACAAATTTTATCCAGTTTATTTCTCAGTGAGAAAATTTTATTGCACAAATATCATGTCACTCACTATATGATACTATCCTTATTTCTTTACTTCTGAAACTATGGAACATTAACAGGTTGATCGCAGTTGTCATCTTGGTTCGTTTTCATGTAGACAGTAAATAAATAGATAATTAATAGATTCAAAAATCACATCCTTGTTATGTTGTTAGACAAAATTCTATAACTAAATTATGATATCTGGAAAAGAATGGCAAAGAATTTGCCTTATAAAGAGTGAAAGGAGAGCATGCTTGATTGCAGTTTATTATGTGAAGTAAGTGACTTCTATAGGTGTTATTTGCACACAAATTTAAAACAAACAAACAAAAAAAAAAACTCACCCAAATCAGATTCTTCAGCAATTTTGGTCTGAGGAGACAAATATGTTTGCAAGCATTGTTCTTAAAGTTCTTAAAGCAATTCATTTAAAATAGCAATTAATTTCCTGATAAAACTTCAAAAATACTGGCACTCTGGAGCAGTGTTCATTGACAAAATAAGTTATCAACTTTGCATTAGTTACCTGAACTTCATCCTCTGAACAGAATGGCCACATTTTGCTGAAGTTTCCACTCTAAGAACCAGAACACCATTCTTAGGTATTTAAAACTCAACTTCATTTTAGAGCTTTACTAACTACTCAACATGTACAAGTGAGCAAAAAAA
Organism: Peronia verruculata; assembly: GCA_038406235.1. Lineage (NCBI taxonomy): Eukaryota > Metazoa > Mollusca > Gastropoda > Systellommatophora > Onchidiidae > Peronia > Peronia verruculata. The sequence goes on along the minus strand of JBCAUA010731312.1, from coordinate 21,765 downwards.
AAAAGAAAAAAGAAAAAAAATAAAAAAATGTCAAACTAAGTAGTGTTTTGATTGTCGCAAACTCCAAATAAAAAGAACAAAAGAAAAAATATAACACACACAAAAAAAAAAGGAGCAAAAATTTTTACCTGCATTTCAACAAGCTGGTGATACAGCCCCTCTTTCTGCATGAGATCATCATGTGTGCCTTGTTCCTGTACTTCTCCATCGCTGATAGCTATTATCTTGTGTGAATGTTTTATTGTAGACAAGCGATGGGCTATGGTGATGGTTGTTCTGCCTTTCCCAGCCTTAAAAGAAAATTAAAATTAAATATAGCAACTTAAAATACAAACCTGAAAAACTGACAAAAATAAAATAAAATAAAATACTCAGTTATTCAAATAGAGCATACTATCGAAACACAACATGATCATAATCATAAAACTGTTCTTCATCTTTGAAATGGGACATAACCAAAAATAATATGAAAGAAATTGTTTAATACTAAAGTATGTATAGATGTCTCTATTCTATTATTAGAAATAACATAGTCAGAACAGAGATGTGGTACAGCATTATCAGTATTTGTGGTAGAGATTAATTACAGGATTTACCACTGTGATAATGAGGTTATTGGCCAATTGCACTTCTAAAATATGAATATGTTCATTACCAAAGGAGAGATAGTTGTTTGTTATCAGTGAATCAGCTGAACAATTTATAAAACTGATATTCTATTTTCTTAGGTTTTCTGCAGATATGGCCCAAATCTATTTTGAAATATTAAAAAATATAGTCAGCTGCCCATTATTTTCTCACTAAAATATAATATTTTGCTCTCTATATACAAAATAGTTGTGGTCATATATGCCAAAGATAATACTTACTTTCTCAAGAGCATTTTGAACAACGGCTTCACTCTCATGATCCAAGGCTGATGTGGCCTCATCAAGGAGAAGAATTTGAGGATTTTTTATCAGGGCTCGGGCTATTGCAATCCTTTGTTTCTGTCCACCACTTAGCTGAGCTCCCCGTTCTCCAACATTAGTTTTGTAGCCCTAAACATACACATATTTCATGGTTTATTCTGCATTAACATATGGCTAATTCAGAGCTTCCTACTCATTCAACAGTAAAAATGTGATTGTCAAAGGCTATATATTATTAAAATGAAAGAAAAGATAATACTGTGATCAACACCAATTCATTTTCTTTGTCCAATGTAAGAGAAATGTGTAAAAATGATAAGGCTTAAAAGAACTTCAAGCTTCTCAGATGTATGCACATCAGTGTAAGGCTGTTTTAGTTTTAGAAATATTGTCAAGTTAATAATATATAGATATATATGCTTAAGGGGCAGGGAGGCATCTGAAAAGTTGGAAAATTGATAACAAAAATTGAATCCGGGTTTTTCTGTTATTCTAACATTTTGTCTATTTTTCTTCACAAATGTACTTGAAACTGAAAACAGTATCTATGGTCAAAACTGACCACCAGAAGAGAGTAGGGGGGGGTCAAAAACAATCCATAGACATGCACCGAGTTTTGCAAAAATGCGCTACAAAAATTAGACTGCAGCACCCATCATGTGGGTACATTTAGCCTGTGATCTTTCTCTTCCATTTCCCTACACATTTGGTCTATATTCCCAGTCCCAGGTCACTCTACATTGAGACCACAGCCTGGAAAGATAATATGTATGCACAATAGTCTGACCCTATTTCACATGGAATATGCGCCCATGAGTGATCAGCTTGACCTTTGCCCTTTTGAACATGTTGCTCAATGGCTGGATAAAAATACTGCAGCACACTCATCACCAGCTAGGATTCTGACTGGCTGGGAGAAGGTCAGTTACTTTGCCATGCTTTGTAGTAGCTTGCAATCTGTATAAGTTTTGTTTTGAAGCACTTTTTCCATCATGCCTAGGAAATCTCAAAGGATCATTCTAGGGTCGATGAAGCATAAAAGTTTGGTTTTTGCTTCAGCTTTCACTTACAAAAACTTTGAACGTGATTTTCTCAATACACTCCATTTTTGTTCATTAAAACTCAGACTATACATGTTATTTTCTAACATTTTTGCTTGAAATTTTGCATGCATGCAGCTTGTCATAACAATAACAAACAAAAGATTCCATGAAAATTAGGATGTGTTCCATATATTTGAAGATACACTGGATAAAGTGAAAAGAACTCAGGAGATTATCACTTTCCATTTCAGGCAACTTTGAAAATGGTGTAGGAAAAAAAATTTTCCTCAAATTACAAATCCAATGCACACTTTTATAAACAAGTCATGTACGTATTCTGTAAGTGATCCATTGAATTCTGATGAAAAAGAAGCATTTTAAAAGTCCACTTTTCACCTATATCGAAAATCTCAAGATGGCGGCATTACCATAGTGACCAATGCTTTGAAGTATTTTTCTTTTTTTTTTTTTTTTCCTTCTGATTTAGCCTTGTCTGCCGTATGCAAGATGCTCAAACTCAATATTTCCTTAGCGATTTGAAAATGACCTTCAGGTGCCAACCCTCCCCTTACGGAGGGGGGAGGGGGGAGGCTGATCATGACTATTTTTTGTCACGTGTATTAAAGATAGACTATTTTAACCTTGTCCATCAAATCAGGCATGTTAAAATTAGAAGAAAACAGTAAAAAAAAAAAAAAAACTGAGCTATTTTCACCATCAACCAAATAAGCTATTTTGACCACCAGCCAAATTACTTCCCTTTGTCCAGAAGGAAAACATCGTTTTTTTTGTTTTTTTAAGGTTATGTTAAACATAACAAACAAAAGATTCTGAAAAATTTATCATATCATGAAAATATTTGTTTCTTATCTTGATAATTTTTCACAATTTTTTGCATTATGTGTTTCGTATAACAAGAGAAGAAGTTATTTTTTTGTTCTTTACAATATTCATCCTACACAGCTTGTACTTGTCAAAGGCAAGTATCCGAGCTGGCTGAAAAAAAAGGCTCATTATTTGGAACAAGAGTCTATAACAAGCATTGTAAATGAGGAAAAGAAATCAATTGTTTACTTGCTATGTGACACATAAGAAACAGAAAATTCTGGAAAATTTATTGCATGGTGAAAATGTTTTTGTCTTTCCATAATAATTTTTTCATAATTTTTTGTACCAGACATTTCAAACAACAAGAGAAAAAGTGATTTTTTCCCTCTTTGCACTGCATGTTCTACATTGCTTGTACATGGCAAAGGGAAGTAACCTGGCTGGCTGGATAGAATGACTCATTGACTTTCTCAAAAGGTTGCCATTTGTCTCCTGCTCCAAATTTCAGTGGAAGTTGATGAAACTTGGTGAACATGTTTGAATAATATCCATAAAGTGATGTATTTCTAACTCTTTCTATGCCAAGCAAAATTTTCTTAACATTTTTGAAAATGCCATATAGCAAAATTTCAAATTTCACCATTTGTTCTCACCAAAAACCTATTTTTCTCTAAAACTTACAAACTGAATGAGCCATGCACACTAACATTTTATAGCTTTGTTGTAAAAATGGTGTGTGCCAAAGTAAGTTAGAATCAGTTAAGAAATTAAGAAAAAGTAGATAGCAAAACAGTGAGAAAAAAATGGGTTTTGAGACAAATGCAAATTAAAAGTAGTTTGTTTGGTTTTTTTTTCTTTTTCAGCAAAAAATTCACATGGTGGGTTTTTCATTTGGCTTTTAGCCTCAGAACAGCCTATTTTCACATACTAGGCCTCTCCTCTTTCCATGTCTTCTGTGACGTTTGTTGTATTTTCCTGGCTCTTTGGGCAAACCTTTTCCCGAATTTTGTTCCCGACCCTCTCATCATTATAGGGACTCCTATAGAGTCACTTCCGGGTTCGTCAGGGGCCTATATATCTTTCTCTGTCCAAAGAATAAGTGTTTTAACCTAGACTATGGCATACAGTCCACAACTGAGCTCTGAAGCTGCAGAAATAAAAGATAATTTTACTATTTCTAAGATGTGAAAGTTCACCTTAGAGTGCCTAGTAATCTGTGTCATTACCATTTTGACTTAGAATGGGCATCTATTGTCCATTTCTGGCATTTGGGCTCAAGATATTGCTAAAAGAGTTCATAATCAAGTGTGTTATTATCAGTTGCTATATATAATCAAATAGTGATGATCTGCAACTGCATGGAGCAGTCAAAGGGAGCCAATCCTGTTGACAGTAGGCAGAGACATCCATTGAATGACCATTGGCCAAACATGAAAGAATAGATATTTTTACTTTTGAATAGCCCTACCATTTTTATGCTCTGAAACGGCAGGATTTTTAAGATAAAACAAAACTCAAAATTGCATTTTTTTTCGTAAAAATAATACACGAATTTCAGAATGGGTCCCCTCCCCCTCTGAAATATTCACCTTTGACAATTTCTTTCCTGATTTAGCCATTTGTCAAAGGTCAACCCCTGTCTCTTCAATGAGAGGTCATTTCGCAGATTATCTAACCTTTCCAAAAGAGGGATTTGTGTAAGGGGAAATCATTTTGACCAGACTTTTACTTCCCTTTGCCAGACGAGAGATGTGTTGAGCAAATAGTGAAAAGAGGAAAAAATCCTTTACTGCTTGCCATTCGAAGATTGGTCGTCAAAAAATTTGATAAAATTATAACAATAAGAAGAAAACATTGTCTTAACATCATAACTTGTAAAAAAATTTCTCAAGGTGTATGTTTCAAGTAAGGGGCGCAAAAGTGATTTTTTTCTTCTTTACATTGTTTGTTCAATCCCTCTTTTGTCTGCTAAAGGGAAGTAATAGGACTGGGCACAATGATCTCCCATTTACATATATCTCTTGCTATAGTCAGGCCTAGCTCACCATACAAAAGTGTATGAATTAAGGTTTTACATGATAGTAATAACTCACTAAAATGAACAACTGACATAGAACTCATTTAGACTAGCTGCAAGATATGTCCTTATTGTTCCACAACAGTTAAATAAATATGCAGAACAGTCAAATAAACAGGCTTTCTACCTCTGGCAGTAGCTTGATAAAATTATGTGCATTCGCTTCCTTTGCAGCCTGTTCGATCTCTTCATCTGAAGCATTCATTCTTCCCAGTCGAATGTTTTCTTCTATTGATGTATCGAACAAAACTGGCTCCTGGCTGACCACACCGATATGGTTACGAAGCCACCTGAGGTTCAGTTCTCTGATATCATGCCCATCAACAGATACCTGTAAATGGATACAACCTTTACTTGTTACACAAATTTGGGGATATTTGTTTTATACATTCCAAATTATATCTTTGTTGTTAGATCAGTCATATGAACAACAATTTCAGGCTGCCCTATCTTGGGCTGAGAAAGAATTGATTTACAATGTATTTGAAAATAGCATGAACTCACAGAAATAATGATGAAGTCATATGCCTCTTGTAGGGGCTATCCATTAAAAAGCTAGCATTGAGCTTATGTACACATTTACAGGCATAATTTCCATGATTAGTGATCTCATATAAAGCATTCTGTAAAATTTATGAAGACTCATCAACTTGCCCATTGACTGAATTGGCAATGATTTTTTAAATAAAATTTTCAATTCCTTTCATTAAGAATTTTCCTTTCTGGGTTTACACATATAATTATTTATCTAACTATCCAATGGCAAGCAACCTATTATCTTTCATCAGGCAATACCTTAAATACTCAGCAGCCCTCATCTCCATATTTTGCATCTTATCTATCATCCAAAGATGTGATAATTTCATTAAATAATTCAGATGTTTTCCTTTCTGTCTTCAATCAACTCCAGAAAAAAGAACAAAGGAAATAATTTATGGCAATTGTTAACTTACAAGCAGCTGGCCACTTATTTCTCAACAGAACTTTGGTTGCTGTATCCACATTTGTAAGATGTCACTTTTAACATAGCATGAATCTTGTTTTGAGAGACACTATAGTATTGTTCAGACTGGAGAAGTTATCGATCAGTGCTCATTCAAGCTGATACTTATCATAAATTTTGATGATGCTTAAAATCTAAAGTATAATATATTATTCATTATGGTGGAGCTCCATACTGAGAATTGATCAGCTGGCAGTAGATAGAATATTGAGAGACACGAGAAAAACTACTTACAGAACCTTCCAGAGGGTCATAAAATCTTTGCAACAGCTGAACAGTGGTTGACTTTCCACATCCACTGGGTCCAACCAAAGCAACATTTTGTCCTGCTTCAATTGTCAGGGTCAGGTCTTGTAGGACCTAAGGAATAAGTAAATTTGTTTTCTTCATGTGTCAATAAATAAATCTGAATAAATGTCAACTCTGCTGATTGCTTGTGGAAGATTAGAATATGGATGCCAATTGACTAGCACATATCGGGTGGAATTAACCATCGATGTGGCTTAGCATGGGCAGAGTGAAGGTAAATGAGTACTGCAGATGCTTAGCACAGAACTTCAAAATTAGTATAGCAGTGGAATACTTCAAGAACAATGATATTCCATAAGCCCCCTAGCCTCAAAGTGGAATTTAAGAATTAAGCTATAGTTCAAAATGCCTTTTAGAAAATATATGATGTAACATCATGAATGAACACATAAATTTTGTTTAGTGAGCCAGTTACACGACTGTATGTTGGCAATAGACAACTCATAATATTTTTCAATGTTTCAAAATAAGTTTGTACATGAGATGTCTTTTATAGAATTCATTCATTATTTAAGAAACATAAGAACTTTAAGGCCCTATAAGTGTGTCTAGAATGCTATCAATATATGCCATCTCAAAGACTATGAATGTGGCAAGCATGAACTGCATTTCTCCACTACATGTATATCACTATTCTGGACATAAATTTTTTTTTTTTTAAAAAGAGACGTCAGGCTCTGGTGCAAAAACAAAAATGAGTGTTACATAAGTGCAAGTTTTTAAAAAAGTTCTCACTTTAACATCTGATCTTGCTGGATATGCAAATTTCACATTTGTAAACTGTATTTTGCCCTCAAGTGTCTCAGGCTTCAGTCCATCCTTGGAGAATGAGTCAATATCTGGAACCAATGTAATAATGGCAAATACTTTTGCAGCAGCACCACGAGCATTGGAAAAAGATTCCAGATTGTTAAAGGCATGTCCCATGGAGAAAGAGCCAATCATCACACCTAAAAAGACCTATGGAAATAAAAAATATGCGCAATTCCTTACAAGTTAGGTCAGTTTTGCCAGCAGGATTTAAAACTGGAAATTTGTTTTCTTAACAATCTCATAACTAAACTTATTGTAGAGAAAAATATGAGCCATACAACTAGCTATGCTTTGAAGTATATAAAACTAGAATAAAAGTATTGAACTAAAGAGGAACTCTGAAAGTGGGATAAATAGAAAATCAGTAGAAATGTCAGAGGTTTACTTCTTGCCAATTAACCTATTTCATTTATTTATTTACTGCATTCCTTACATTCACATTCCTTGCAGAGTATGCAGAGAGATGGAAACAAAAACAGTATCACTATCTACAGTGTTGATATTAAAATGTGCTTATTGTCTGCTACAGTCTAACATTTGACCATAATATGCTACTTACAGGTAAAACATGTCCTGGTTCAAGGTTCTCTGACTGGATGAGATAAGTACCTAACCACATTATTCCAGAAAATATGATGAAAAGAAAGAACCATAAGGACGACTGTCCGAGACCCACTGCAATTCCCTTCTTTGATGCCACTTTCACAGCTTCTGACAAGTTCATTTCATACCTTAAATACACACAGTGGTAAGAAAAAAAAATAATATAACTACTGACAATAACTGAATAGTAAAAGAAAATAATCAGCGTTTAATATTTGACATGATAATATTTTGTTCTTTTACTATTTTTATATCAGTTACTTCCCTTGGCTAGACACAAAGGTTGTTTAGCAAACTTAATAAAAAGAAAAAACTCCCATCTGTTCTTTTTGCTTTAAAACCATTGAAATTCACCGACATATAGACCTATTTTTTCCACTAAAGTAAATAATAATTGTAAAATTGAGAGAAAGCATTTGTGTAGTGCTTGTCCATGCATATTACAGACTGTAAACGCTGATCTGCTGGGATTCACAATTATGTTTATACCCAGAACCACATGCGTAACATCCATAAGATATTTACAAAACTCAGGTTGGAAAGCAAGAATTAGCATAAATAATTTCATCTCCCAAGTTTTTATCTTCCTCACCCATTTATTCATAAATTGTGTATGCTAAGATTTGATGATTATCTTAGAAAAATCATGACAGAATATATCAGTCATAAACAGGGACATAGCAAGATGGACTTAACTATATCTCTACAGTCAAAGGAATATTATGGCCACGTATACCAAACTTACCTTCCAGTCTCTCAAAAAGGCTCAGCCTTCCTTGAAGTCAGTCTAGTATTACATCTTATCTATACCAGCCACTGTTTTTTGACTTTTTTGATGTTAAAAAAATAATGCTAGGACAAACCATGCCATTTATCAGCATTGATTGGTCATAATCAGATATGATGGTACACCAAGTTTTCAAAAATTGGAAATATATTATAGACATGTCCATTTCTGGAGTCGTTGCTTATGGGGATGCATTATAATTTAAGAGAGGTGGATTGTGATGAATGCATCATACCTGTTTATCTCTTTCTCCTGGCCCTGGTAGGCTTGTACTGTGCGGATTGCCCTGAGAGTCTGCTCAGCCACTGCTCCTGCTTTGGCATAAGCCTTGGCTTCTTGAGTAGCCATTCTTCTCATTACCTGTTTATGATAATGATGCTGAATCAATCAAGAAATTCTAACAGGGGAGAGAAATTTGATCGTACAGCTTCACATCAAAGCTTGTCAGAACTAAACTTTCCAATTTAGAAAATACAGCTGTCTAGTCAACTCATACATATACAATGAGACATGACATGATGAAATCAGGCATTGATCAGTTTTGGGGCATTCTGACTTATTTCTATCATATCAGAACTTATTTCCCTTTCTGTTGGTGAACAAAATATTTTGCTCCATCTTGGGTAGAGATTGAGATGTTGGCAATTAAAAAATAATGAGGGTCACCTGATGCTGCAGCTGAATTTAGAGAGCAAATGTCCACTCAGTTATGTTAATTCTTAGTAATCCTCATTCAGGTCATGTCAGCAAATCGCAATTTTTGGACTTTTACTCAAAATATTTTAGCAAATATAATTCTGAAATACATTTTTACATGGGTACAGGTTTCAGAAAACAAAAAAAACAAACAAACAATCAAACAAAAAATTTGAGTTTAAAATTCACTCTCTGTTGAAGAAAATCATGATTTCGTCAATGGCTCAGTTTGAGGAGCACCTGATTTCATCATATTGTATTTTTCTTTTTTTTTTTTGTAAATTTATATCAACTGTGCTCCACAAAGAAAAAAAAAAAGTATCAAATGCTTTGAGTGATTCTGTGTTAAAAAGACTGAGACAAAGAAATAGTAATGACAAAACATATAGCATTTTTTTTTTCTGATCACATACAACAATGAAATGAATAACTAAGCTCCCTCCTGAGCTCATGTAATGCAATAGCTTAAATTTAACGATCATCTGAAAAAAAAAACCACTCAATTAAGATTTTCAGATGATGCTTACCCTCACGAGTATCATTCCTATAAACATCAACAGGGGGCTGAAAATGGACATAGCTAAGGTCAGTTTCCAAGATCTTGTAAACGCCATGACGTATGCAGAGATAAATGTAGTTGTCCACTGGAGAAATACAGCCATTTTGTCTCCCATGCCTTCAGCAATCTTATTCACGTCTCTGAGAAGTGAATGACACAGACAGTGATAAGCAACGGAATACAATGGTTGTGAGTACCTATTTAATGTCTTGGAAAAGAATTGGGTGTCACAGATTCCATATGGCTAAATGGTATGAATAGTTAAGATCTAAATCACAATAAATTATTGTCGTTCATTTTCTTGCTCACATGTGAGGTATTTCTTAAGTGTATAGTTATCTACAACAAAATTGCCATAAAAAATGTTTCTCGACTCAGTGTGATTGTATCCAATAACTTGAAGGTGTATGCTATTAGCAGATTCTCCTGTTCTTGCAGTGTTATGTTTTAAATCTTTTATCTCAAGCTTAGTTAAAGTTCATCCTTTATTCTTTCACAGTGATTTGTAAGATAATAAGCAAATACCATCTCATCAGGTAATCAATGTCAGAAGGAGTTTATATACTGATCTTTCGTGTTCATGTTTTATTACAATACAGGAGGCTGAAAAGCTTATAACCATGTTTTATTCATTTAAAATGTGATTTAGGAGTGAAAATAGAGAAAAAAAAAATTTAATGCACAAATCTCATGTGAAGGACATGTGATATATCATACAAGTGAAAATTTGAGTAAACTTTACTGAAATTAATGTATGTTTTCACAAGTAAGACCTAAATGTGAAAAAAGTCTATAACGTCAATGCAGGGAAATATTTTATTTTTTATTCTCTAAAATGCCAGTCAGAGATGGCTGTAGCCTTAACAAACAAAAAAAGCAAACACAGTTTGGTATGAGTTTTAAAAAAAAAATGTATAACTTACTCTGAAAATCTGGAACTGATCTCTCCTGCTTCATGTACATCAAACCAGCCAATGTCTTGTCGCATGACTGAATAGAAAAATTTCTTCCTTATTGTGCTGACCTAAAGGAGGAAAAATCATGAATGGAAAATCATTCATTCTCAGTGACTGCATACCTGTAACATAAAGGCACAATCATTTTAGATGAGTGGTGAATACAAGTTTCTGAGATGTCATTCTCGCACTTTTACATGAACTGACCTCTTTCATCCTGTTTTTTTTTTTTTTTTGTCTACGTAAATGTATTCAATATAGATACAATAAAGCTGTAATTATTCTCATGCACCATTAAGTCCCAACACAAACAAACAGCAATCATTCCCATAGGATATCATTCCTTCGTTTTCTAATTCTGTTATTCCCTTGGAAGTTGCATCTCATTTTAATTCTTAATTGATCTTAAGGGAGAAAAGTCCCTCAATTCAATATTTGTGATGGTCCCTGTTTGGATTTCATTTCAATGAATTTTTTAAAGAATAAATTAAGAAAAGTCAGAAAATCTTCACTGGTCACTACTTGAGAAAGGAGAGAATGGAACACCTCATGAAAACTGGAAAGATGGATGAAAGAAGATGACACAGAAGAGAAAAAAAAATGGACAGCTTGATGTCATATTCAGCGAGAGCTAAGTGCAATTGATTAAACACTCTCAAAGCAACCTGACTACTAAATTATGAATCAGGGCATTCTATAGTACAAATGATGATGACTTTTTGTATTTTTCTTTCTCCTTCCTCTGCCTATCATCTTTCACTTTATCTGCTATATTCTAGTCGTCCCCCTTTTGTGGGTTTTTTTTTTAATCCTTCTGTTTTTTTAGTTTTTTTTCTTGTCTGTTTGTTTGTTTGTTTGTTTGTTTTTTGTTTGTTTTTTTTTTGTTTTGTTTTGTTATTCATTGTTGTTGTTTGTTTGGGTTCTTTGGTCTGTTTTATTTTATTTTTTTTTTCTTCACTCTTTTTTCTAATGGAGCCATCATACCAAATTCACCCACAGACCTCTATGTAATCATCAGTGTCTGCACAAAATGTAGAAAACCATTACTGAACCTCTGCTGAGCTCCTGACAAGATCCAAATACCCTTATATGTTTGGTGATAATGGGATGTCTGTGACTTTGGCACTTATAAGATTTAAAAAAAAGAGATGATTTAACTTCTCTACCTGTCTTTCTGCCGCCCACTGCCAGCAACAGACTGCTAAAGAGCTGCCAATGAAGGATCCAACACCAATTGCAAGAAATATGTAAATGTAAGGCATGATCTCTTCCACCACATCCTTCTCATTGCTAGAAGTTGAAGTGAGGTTGCTAGTCATGCTGTAATTAAAATGAACAATGTACTAAGAAGAAAGGAGTAAAAAGGAATAGACAGAAGACAGTAATCTATGTGGATGGCGTGATAAATAGCATGGTTAGTAGACGGCTCTGTGCCACTGTTACATGGAGTTGTGTGAAAACAAATCAGTAAAAGCCATTAAAAAGAATCTCTGAGTTGAAAAGTGGGTTAAGGTGTCACTTCATATGTTCACGGGAGTATACATGTAATGGATGGATGGACAAACAGACGGACGTGCATATTGACAGATGGATGGATGGATGGATGGATGGATGGATGGATGAACAGATGGGCAAAATGATTGACGGACAGAGGCACAAGACGAATGCATATATGGGTATATTGGGCACAGTTTTTGTTTTGTTTTGCCATATTAAATAATCAGCACGATCACAGGACGAGCATGCAGGTGAACACAATCAGACGAAAAGTTATTTTGCATATCATAAATACATCAAAATTTAGAATTTGGAGATTTAGATGTGTGTGTGTCTGTGTGTGTGCCTGTGTGTGTGTGCGTGTGTGTGTTTGTGTGTGTGTGTGTGTGTCTGTGTGTGTGTGTGTGCGTGTGTGTGTGTGCGTGTGTGTGTTTGTGTGTATGTGTCTCTGTGTGTGTGCGTGAATGTGTGTGTATGAGCGTGTGCGTGCTCGCGCCGCGCACCATTCTATTTCAAATTGCGTCAACTTGATCTATTTCTATGAAGAAATTAAATGATTGGAATGTCGCAAGATGTTTAGCTTGTCATTGGGAGACTATCGTTGGACGATTAGCATTAGCATTGAATAAAGCTTTGTGAACGAAAAACACTTTCAGCCCCTGCTGGCCAAAACACATTAATTTTTCTTCTGTGCCTCTATTATTCATTTGCCTAAAAACAATGGGAGATCGTTGTGCCAGTCTTGAGGAAAGAAAAAATATTTTTGCTCCCTTTGCTTGAGACAAAGACAATGAAAAATTCCAAAAAATATTGTGGTAAGAAGAGAAAGTTTTCTTCATATTGTTAGTTTTATCCAATTTTTTGTGATTAGTCTTTCGAACAACATGAAGGTGTTCTCTCTCTCTCTCTCTCTCTCTCTCTCTCTCTCTCTCTCTCTCATTTGCACTGCTTGTTCAACGCTACTTTTGTCTAGCAATGGGAGGGGGGCGGGTGGGGGGGGGGGGATTTCACAATGGTTATGTGGTTTGGCGTCTCCTCCATTGTAATAACAAATCACGTCGTGAGATTGTGAGTTCAACTCGCGGATCCTTCCATTGGGAGGATTGAAAGATACCAAGATCGAACCTTGCATATTTTCAGCGACTTAACAGTCCCCTGACTTCCTCTGGATAGGGAAGTCCGATGTCTAGTCTTCTCAGATGAGGGCAATATCTTTTAGAAGTCCCGTGTGGACGTTTTGCACGTTCAACAACCCTCGGCAGTCCAAAATCGATGAAGGATAGGCGGAATGCCGCTGCCAGAACAAAATGTTCAAATGTCAGATTTTTGCCACAAAAATTCTCCACAAAAACAGGAAGCCACTTAATGCCGAGACAACCTTTCTTCTTAGAATGAAAGGCTTTAAAAACAAATCAGCTAATGGAAGTAATAGGACTGAGCACAACGACCTCTCGTTGGCTGGAATATAATAATGAATACCTTAGTTAATCATTTTGCCATCTGAAACACGATGTTATTGACAAAATATTAAGCTCAGTTTTTTACCAATGGCGAGCAGAAAAATGACATCGCACTTGACATCTATTCAGTGGTGGGAACTGGAAAATGACCTAACGAAACTTCCCCACAAAAGTCACTCATGTTCATGTATGCGTTGAAAAGAAAAAAAATGCATCGCTACTTAGTCTCAACCAGGTGCGGGTCACAAAAAAAAAAAAAGGTTCACCCTTCCACCTTTTTATTGGATAATGAGAAACCAATTCTTCTTTGTCTCTATTTTTATGTGTCTTGAGCGATGTCTCTGACTTGTTCAGGAAGGGCAAGCTGTCTGTTGTGCACTGATCGAACACTGTCAGCCTGTGTCTCTGTGACATTCAGTGCAGACTCGTGAGAGAGAAAGACTCGTGAGAGAGAAAGAGACCTTTCGATTTCACTTCTACTCTTGCCTTATCAATGTTATTGCCTTTCCATCAACTTCCATTACAAGCCTGTGCCAAGACTCTACTTATACGATTACCCATGACTATTTTTGTTTGTTTGTTTGTTTGTTTGCTCTTGATATATCAGGTATCCCAACCAGGTTGCACAGCTTCACTCCTACATCATATACATGTAGATCTATAGTGTCTTATGCACGGCCCTGAATCTTGCTCGTTTTTGTTTTTTTTTTTTCCTGTGATCGTCATGACAATTTTCATCAAAGACTATATGGTACTGCTCATTCTCCTCCATCATCATCATGCCTTTTTAAAAATGATTTGTTTGTTTTATGTACCGGTAATCGAGTTGATCATCTTCATTATACTCATAATTATATGATTTTCTTTACTTCATGTTTGTTTTCTATTTAGTAATAAGTCGGAATATTATATAGAGAAATATCAGTAATTACGTGTATTTCTCATAACCATGCCTCAGTTAACCTTTGACCTGCCGGACGCTAGGTAATGCACACTGCATAAATTTACAGTCATAGTGATGGATAGTTGCTGTGGGCGTTGGTCCCGTGCGAGGACTGGCACGGTCTCGTTATCGACTTCCGCTCTGAGATGGCTCGTATGCAGGATTGCTCAATGATTGCATGAGAGGACAGACAGAGGAGAGAGAAATACTAATATACTTTGACAAAACGCCATTTCCTTGGAAATTGTTTCCAAAAGATCGCAAAATCGATCTCGTTTTACTATCTCTTTTTCAACACACGCAATGCATGAAGAAATTACACTTTTAAGATTACTGAAAGATGGATCAGGTTGTCTTTCAATGTTGAATAAAGTAATGGAGAGGGGGAAAATATTTAAACTGTAACAGATAAGACATTTTTTCAAAGGAAATAAAGTTGTCACGAAGGATCTCAATAGGGTCAGCCATCGTATTACCGAAGTTGTCTTTTTGTGGGCAAAAAGGTGGTGATCGCTATCGGCCCAAATAGACCAACCTTACAAATTTTCCGCACTGGGAGAACGGAATTATATCAAAACTTGAACAGGAATTATTTTTCACAATTTCTATCAAGAATAGTATAGTTTCAAAGTTTTATGGGTGTTGGCCTTGGCTTATTCATAAGATTCTCCCCATAAAGCAAAAATCAGCAAGAACAACAAAAATAATAAAAGAATAATAATTTTAAAAAATAACAGGTCATTTATGGAAATTTAATCTGGATTATCAGCCACGGTGTAGAAAATGTCAACTCAATTCCTTTTCAAGGCAGACATGCTTAGAGTGTAGAACAACTTTGATGCCGATACACCGACAATTTTCCATAAATGTAATTGTTCTCTTTACATAAAAAAAAGGGGGGGGGGCGGGGGAGGAGGAATGACATAGTCGTAGTGACATCTACATGAATTTAAAAAAAAAAAAAAGTTGACATAAAGGGTTATGAAAATTACCAAATGTGCAAAATTCCATGATTATATTCTGGTCATTCAGAAGAAATGATATACTGATTATAATATAAAGAGCCATTTTGACTCTCAGCCAGATTACTTCCTTTTGCCTAATACAGGCTGTATAAAACATTCTCTTCTTGTTTGACACATGGAAAGAAAACTTTGGTAAAATCCACTATGTCATTGTGATAATTTTTTCTACCTGTTTTTTTTTTTTTTTTACAGTGATTATGTTTTTATCTATCTTTAATGTGACTGTTTGCCGCTTCTGGAATAAGGGAAATAACAAAATATAATAAGCCTGACTTCCGTTCTCCACTACAACATCTATATCTAGCTATATAATGTTCGTTTCAAGACACTTTAGATACTTAAGTAGGATGTATATAATTGTATATCCTGCACTTAACCCTTTACCTCTTTAGACCGAAGAAACTTTTTTTTTTTTTTTTGCTTTCTCTGTTTGTCTATCTCGACTAAGCATGAAAAAGATCCAGAGATAGGAGTTGATAAAGACCTGGTACAACAATAGAGCAGATTTCAAGGTAGATTTCAAGGACGGAAAGGGATCGACGGATGGACAGATCGACAGGACTAGCCGTCGGGTGAATGGATAAATGGATGGTTGGATGGATGGACGGATGGACAGACAGATGGATGGATGATGGATGGAAGCTTGGATGGATGGGTGGATGGATGGGTGGTTGGATGGATAGATGGATGGATGGACAGATGAATAGACGGATGGATGGTTGGGTGGACAGACGGACAAACAGACAGACGGAAGGATGGATAGATGGGTGGACGGAGGACGGACTGACGGACGGATGACTTAATGGATGGATCAGTAGGTGGGTGGATGTATGGATAAATGGATGAATCAGGGATGTCAAATTTCTTACTTAAGTAGGAAAGCAGTCTTTTTGGCTGTCAGTAATTTCTCTGCTGTTGCTAATTCCGATACCAATTAACTTTAACACACTGTTGCTAAGGAATATGGCACGGATTTTTCCTACTTTTTCACGTAGTCTGACATCCCTGATAAATGGGTGCAGACATGGAGGGATATAGGGGTGGATAACTTACTTGCCCTGGAAAGAATCTAAGAAGACATCAATGACATCTCCAAATGTTGCTATATTGATTGGAATAGTCACACCTTGAGCAATGGCACCAAGTGTCCCTATCAACATCAAAGTCATATCGAAGAATGTTGCAAAGCGAAACTGGGGGAAAAAATGTTATTTCATGTGACAGTTGTATTCTCAAAATTAGCTCCTTGTGTTTTAGAAGAATTTCACTTGTTCTGTACCACTAATGAATCACAAAATGATGTTCTAAATTTGAGATGGAAAATAACATCCAAATATTCACGTTTACATGAGGTATAAATCAAGAGATGAAATGAATGAAAGGTGTTGACTCTTTACTGTGCTAATGGGGAGGAGGAGGAGGAAGTGTGTGTGGGGAGGGGGAGGGAGGGCAAGAACTGATCATCTGCAAGAATCCCATGTGACTTCAACACACATGTTTATACTGAAATATAAATAATATTTAGAAACAAAAGAAAAGTAAAATATGAATTACATTACATTTAAATAACCCATAGAGCCCATTTTGATTACTTACTATTTATGAAATACAAATAAACGAATGAACATAAATGCCGTGTCACTTTCACCAAAAAAGTTTGAGAAAAGGAAAGTTTCTTATTCTAGTTCAGGGGGACGTTATGACGTAGATCTATATTATGAGGTATACCTTTTATATGCTCGGACTGACCTTTTCTACTGGTCCTACGGGCCTCCGATTTAGCAGAAGTACTCATATTCTTAATAAGATCTGGATTTTTTTTTTCTCAGAATTTTTCAACAAAAGTGGCATTCTTATGAGCGGAAGTGTAAAGTGAGGTAAGCCCCTCTTCGGACATCGAAATGGAGCTAGACGCACTCGATTTCCAAGCAATGATTTTGTATGTCACAAATGGGGTTTAAGTGCTGTGGAATTTGGAGAGTCTGCCTCTCATGGTGTTCGGAATTTTCATGTGGCAGACTATCGTGCATCAATGTTAATAGAAAGTACTTCGAGAAGTCAACTTGTAAAAGTTTCAGCTCTCTAGGACTGATAGAACATAGTTCGCCCGGGGACCGAGCATATGAAAGGTATACCACGTGTTCTATATATAACAGCTTATTTTAAGACAAATATAAGAATAATTATTGATGGATCTGCACAAACAAACAAACAAAATATACACACACACACACACAAGAAAACTGATTCTGGTAGCACTTTAGTTAAATGGTTGATATACCAGTCGTACTCACCAGTTCCAGAGCACCAACCGTTTCTCTGTCCTCTCTGGAGGGACGGCCACAGCAGCCTTCATTTTTCTGACCACCACCGTCTTCTTCATCATCACCATCACCGCTGCCACTGCTTTCTTTGTAAGGAAGTTTGGCCTCGTGGTCTGAGTGGTTGTTTATGACATATTTATCTGTGCCATTTGTTTGCACAGGCACTTCAGATACCACTGTCCTTCCATTCTTCTCCTCGGAATGCAAATCTTCAGCTAACTTGTTGATTCCAGTCAACGTCACCTCTTTCTGACTACCTTTCTCTTCACGCATTGTCAATGGATTCTGTTCTCAGTAGCGAAGAAGACACCTTAGCAATTCAGATTATAACTGACCATAGGATGTCCCATTTATTTGTCCTCAAGGATATGGATTTCCGATATACAGATGTGATTCTTTCCACGATAATTAAGTTTGTCACCACGAGTATGTGGGAAACGTATGGCGAGATGAAAGTCAGTAATCAGATGTTGATCTGTTTATATAGTTATCTATCTCATGAGTATCGTACCAGGGCTGGTTTGAAACTCAGGATCAGGGGCTTCCCGCGAAATGATTCTGCAGTACATAAAATTGAGAATAAGAATATATATAGAGAGAATTTATATATATTAAAGATTAATCAATATCAAAGTGCGAATGGGAGATCGCTTCGCAGATCAACTGCCCTCCAAAAGAGGGATTCGTATAAGGGGAGATCATTTTGACCAAGCCTATTACTTCCCTATGTAAGACAAAAGAGGTATACAGCAACCAGTATAAAGAAGAAAAAATCCCTTTACGTCTTGTCATTCGAAAGACTGTCGCCAAAAAAAAAAAAAATTATAACAACAAGAAGAAAACATTCTCTTAACACATTTTTTCTGGAGGCATGTGTTTCAAACAAAGGGCACAATAATGCTGTATTCCCTTATGCACTGGTTGTTCAATCCCGCTTTTGTCTGATAAAGGGAAATAATAAGGCTGGGCACAACGATGTCCCACTGCTCTTCACGTCTTAAACACAGGCGCCAAAAAAAAAAAAAAAAGGGTAGTATGATTAATACCATTTTGTGCACAACTAAGGTGTTTTTATTGTCCTTGCTCGTTTCTCTTTCGGTCATTGCATTTTTTTTTTCTTTAAATTCCAACCAATGTTTGAGTGCGTGTGCTATGGTGACAGGTTAACAGACTTAAAATCGCATGAATGCCTTTATTTCATGCATGGATTAGAAAAGTTAGCAGGAAGCGCATGCTTCACCTTAAACATGATTAAAAAGGAAGATATAAAAATAAGTATATCAAACAAACAAATATTTAAAACGCACTTTTTTCTTAAGCGCACTTTTTTTAACAGACACAATTATGTCGAAGTTTAAAGACTAGTTAAATCTTAAACTGTTATCATCATCACCATTCTCATGAATTTGTCAAATAATAATAAGACTGTCCAACCGGCAACTAATCAAACAAATGGGGGAAAAAAATAATAATAATAAGATGTTAATAATCCTCTGCCAAATTTCAAGTCAATTTGACTCTTCTTCAGGGCAACAAACTGAATTTATATCATATCATCATTTTACAACAACAAAAAAATAATCTTGAAATAAAGATGACTGTCCACCGGCAACTAATCTAATACATTGAACATCACAAAAGTGGAAAAACAATATGAAGAATTTTGAAAGAGTCAAAAAAAGAAACTAATATCGCTAGTCGATAAAAGAAACTAATATCATATCATTATCATCATCCACGATATCATCAGCATTCACTGTCATTCTGTCCGGCTTCCACCATTATTTTCACTCAGCTCGATCTTAACATTAATAACACAAATTTACCACTTCACTTCATGGATAATTGCTCCTTTTTGTATCTTCGTCCAAACATCTTTGTATGGAATCCATGGCCTCACCACAGTCAATCCATGGCCTCACCACAGTCCTCCATCACCCAAGGACTACCATATAGTAGTCCTTGCCATCACCGTGTATCCTGTGACAGTGTACTGGTGTGATGGTGAAAACCATTCTCAGGCTTACCTGGTAGTGCTGTAACGCTACCTGACTTTCGCACTGTATGTTCTATTTCACGCCATCTTCTCTCATCAACTTGTTCCTTTAATACTTTTAACCAGTTTCACCTTATAAATTTGCTGCAATTATACAGCCGGATAAGTCTTCGAGTGCTCTCTTTTTAACTTACGTTCGTATTCTTACATCTTTAACCCGTGTTGACAGCTGTGATAAGCACGAATTTTAAACACAACCAACATACGAACAATATGTGCATGCATATCCATGCAATAAATAATTCAGGAAGTATTGTATATCCGCACATTGTTTTTAATCTCCACAGGCTTTAATATGTAGCTAGACTGATTAAATAACTAAATAAATAATAATAACCATCATCATAGAGAGTATTTATATAGTGTTTATCCCCATAGGTACAGGCTCTAGGCGCTTTACAATCTATTCATGAATAGAAGCATTTTATTTCTGTTGCTCATATTTTTTTTTTTTTTTTAATGAATGATCAATAAATTCTCCAAATGGCGAGAAGGATTCAGAAACTCCCTTTTTTTTTTCTCACATTATATGGTAAATGGGATACAATTAAAGAAACATCAAGCCTGTACTCATAATCATGAGCGTGTGCACATTTCCATTCTCGAAATAAGAACTTGGCAAAAAGACTGGCACATAACAGAACTATGATGACCAGAGAGAATGATGAGCAAACATGCCGAGGAAAGAGCTATATATTTACAAAAAATGAGATGGTATATGTCTGTGCCGAGCAAAGAGCTATATATTAAAAAAAATGAGATGGTATATCTGTGCCGAGCAAAGAGCTATATATAAAAAAAAAATGAGATGGTATATCTATGCTGACCAAAGAGATTTATAATAACCACAAAAATATATTGCAGTGTAGTCAATCTCCTATGGAGATCACTAACACAAGATGATGTTCAACCATGCAGTGTCAAAGACTGATTTGTTCAATGACTCGCTCCCGATACCCGAACTTTTGCAGTTGAATCACTTTCCACGTAAACTTCAGTGCAGAAATAACCGTGGATTCCTAATATTATCATTAGGTTCATTGTTACATTACATTCTCTTTACGCCTTCCAGCCACCTGCAGGTGACAATTTCTGCAGGGGGTCTATTATAGACGCGAGTTCTTAAAGACGAATAATTGTCAGTATCAAAACAGTGGCACGCAGACTGTGTCTGATGACATTTTTTAAATTAAAAATAAGTCTAGTTAAATCTCGCAGAAGTATATAGCATTTGTGAATGTAACACAACTGAAGGCAATGACAATCAAAGGTGTCAATTTTAATTCTTTTTTGCTACACTGCTCACCGTTGAGAGAAGAGCGCTATAAACACATCATGTCACCACCAGCACAAAAATGCAATCAGCTGTCATAAAAGACGACAGGTATTCAAAACAACTGTCACGATCGCCAGTATTGCACTATGCAACAATGATTAAACTAAAGGCATTCAAAGCACTGAAATCCAATGCAGTGGCAGGACGAGGAGATATTAAAAACGGCTGAAAGCAAAAATTATTAATTTTATCATCGCTGTGTCGACATATTTCAAATTAGGGAAATGCAGCAGGAGGAAAGGAGGAAAGTGTTCATCATTCGACTTTGCCAAAGTTAAATTTCTCTTACCGGTAACATTGTTTATAAGAAATAGGCTTCCACAATGTTCAACAGATTTGCTTAAAATCGTGTGTATATAGCTTTTTAGCTTTTTTTTCGGGGGGGGGGGGGTGCAATATCTATCTATCTATCTCTCTATCTATCTATCTATCTATCTATCTATCTATCTATCTATCTATCTGTCTATCTCTCTATCTATCTATCTATCTATCTATCTATCTATCTATCTATCTATCTATCTATCTATCTATCTATCTAT
>JBCAUA010731092.1:0-15152 GCA_038406235.1 Peronia verruculata | reverse complement strand
ATCACTATGATTTTTTGCTGAATCACGCAAAGTAAAAGAATTTAATGAAGGGAGACTATCCATGAAAAAAAAAAAAAGTCTCCTATAAACAGGCAATCGGCTAGCAATGTTTTATTCCTCTAATTCATTGTATGTCGGGTATAACAGGATCTGCTTATAACAGGACTTTTTCTTGGTCCCAGCAATCCGGTTATATCAGGTTTCCACTGTATATTAATGACCAATTCAATGATTCTTTTGAATTTTGTAGTGATTATGTGGATGTGAGCTCTCCATCTATTTAAAATAACACTGTGAACTGTCATATGATGTAAGGTGCTCGATTTCTTTTTTTTTTTTACATTGTGGAATAAACGCACTGTAGTGTGAAGAAATAAAAACATTACTCATTTTATTTGTACAGCTCCTTCAACTCCTTGTTCCAATAACTATAAGGAAGGGAGATAAGTAGAAAAATACAGTAACTATTCATGTATTTAGCTGAGAAGATCATACAATAATTTTGCACTACTGTGTACAATTTAATTTTAGTATGGTCAAATAGAAGGTACCACGAGTCCAATAATGCAAAAACTTTAGGGGGCCATCTTTTTTAGAAGACATGAACATTGATCAACATGTCATTTTCTTGTGAGCATAATATATTTTTTTTTAACATACTATTCAAACAATAATGTTTCATCTCTATGAAACACTTGAGACTCATCCATCGATTTATTTCACGACCTTTGAAATCAACTGCTTAACATTCTCCTATATCCCCTAATGCCTGCCTTTCAAGATGAATGGTGGAACTTTGATGAATACTGGCATTTTAGGAATTAAATTATTTTATTTTTGGAATCCCTTATCTTAAATGCAAGACGAAAATGCACAAATTTTCAAATTTCTCATTTTACCACATTGTTTCAGCAAATAAAACTTCCACGAAGTGAAGTATAACTCAAACAGCAATGATCTGGAAGATATATCAAAAATGATTTAGATCAAATGAAAGTATCGACTACAAAACATATAAGCAAATCAAATGTAAAGTACATGTACAAGTACAACACCGGATTCCTTTAAAAAAAAAAAAAAAAGCCTCGTTGATGACTATCTGTGGATTCAATAAAAGACCGACAAAGAGAAAAGGCTCGACTTAATTTAAAAAAAAAAAAAAAACAGAAAAGAAAATTTCTAAACTTGTTCAGTCCACAATACTTTTGTCAAATCACAGGATGATACCAAGAACATCTCTGGAAATCTGAAAAGTGAAATATATAAGAATTAGTAGACATTTATTAAAGCTGAGAAATGAACCGTCTGTTATTGACTCAACTTTCTTCATGTACAAGATGAATTTACGCAGCTGTTTATCATTATGAGATAATCTCATGTGTACTGGATCTGAAAAGAACTCCAATGATCGGGTATCTTTAGCAATTCACTGTATAATTCACTGAGGACTGCTGGTTTTCTGAACTAATATTACCTTAGACAGTTCTAGAGCAAAAGCATGCCACATGTTTTCAAAAAGTGCCACCCACCAGCTTCATTTAGAAAACCAGAAAGCAGTGGGAGATGTGAGGCAGAAAAATTAAGGGATTGGATGACTATTAGTGGGTATTCAAGCTATCACTTGCCTTCCAATGTTTTAGTCTCTCTCTTTCAGGGGATCCATAGACACATATTTTATATGAGACACATGATTCATAGTTTAAAAAAAAAATTAATAATAATTTTAATAATCAAATGAGGATTTACTGTCCAGGAGACCAAGAAAAAACCAGGGCGCTATCCAATAGGAGTTAAAATATAAAATAAAAATAAGTTGATACATGAAAACTGTTTCCAGATTCATGTCTCTGCATCTTGAATATAGGTGTGACAGGGCAAAAGCAAACTTGAATGACCCCGCAAAAGTCATCAGTATTGTTATGTCTTTGTCCCAAAAAATGCAAAATAGCTGCACTGAAATGCTACATATAAATGCATCCTGCATATGTGAAAACCTGAGAAATACATATATACCTGTAAAACTGTAATTCTAAGCTTACTTATTGCAGTCATGAAGCATGCACCACCAGAAAAGACAATTTTCCAACAAAAAAATGAAGCCCAGTAGGTTCAAACCATCATCTTCTGCTTGTATACCATCCTGGTTTTGTCTTCCTCTCCTCCTGAAGAACGTGTGATTTGTGCTGGTCATTTTCCTACATGTTTATAAAGGGGATTCTATGACAGAGGAACATGGAATGTATACATACCAGCATATTGACTTGGTAGTGAAAGGCTATGTCCATACCCCCATTCACAACAACTTTGACACCCCCACCCCACACATACAGATTAGAATTATCTATGAAAAGAGATATTATTATACAGATGTCATTCAATTTGATGAGATTTTGTTTGAGCCTGTCTCTCATGATGGTCAGCTTTCTCCAATAATACACCTGGCCCTTGCTAGTTTAATAATGGCAAAGGAGAACAGGTTTGAGCCAGACAATCACTTTCTTAAGTTTTATAAGTGTATCCCATATTTCTTGCTGTTCATAAAGAACAAGGATGTCAAGCTCTTTCACAAAAAGTTGGAATCCCCTCCCCTTTTTTTTTTATCACAGAGATCTGGCGCTGTCTGATTATGTAATACTTCTAAAATATGTACCTAATCTAGACTTTCTATGCTATGAGAAGTATGCATTGTTTTAAGAGAAGATTGCAAGTTTTCACAAAATCCTGGGATGGGACTATAAAATTATACAATCATTGGAAATTCCAGTAACAGAAAAAATTCCAGTAACAGAAAAAATTCCACATGCAGTGTCGTCATCATAATCACTGCCTAGACCTAGAGATCTAGATTTAGATCCATTTTCTAAATCTGGATCGCGAATAGTGGCCCTCTTACATTAGTCCTTCGAAGATCATGGGTGCACTATCTGTTGTTGTCAGTACTAAGATGTGCTGATTTTCCACCAATAACTCTCAGCCACCACTCAACTGCATGTTGTTGGGCATAAGGAATTAAGCGCTACTAACTTCGGTCTCCATCTTCAAACAGCCGCTGACCGGGTTCAACTCTCGCCCGAAGCATGTGCAAAATTCTACTGCATATGATCTGATTTCATTGTTATCAGGCGGGACTTGTTACGCAATTACAAAAGCACGACTGCCTTGTGAACTCAACAAAAGTGCGCACTGAGCGGCCAAAAGTAGGAAAGTCAGTTACGACCAAAAAGTCATAATTCCGACTAAAGTCGGATGTCTGACATCCTGGAAAGAATTTCCATATATCACTGCAATTTATTGCTGAAAACCACAACAAATTCTACCACACATTGTGGGTTTTAGAAAATCACTTCCAATTTTAGATCTTCCATTTTACTGAGATGAGAAAAAGATTTGTAAAATGGACATGAACATCTTGTCCATATTCTTCAACTGTATCAGAGATAATACAAAATGCAAACTTAAGGTAGTATCAATAAAAGTTACTTCAAACACTATCAATGTTTAGAACAACAACAACAACAAAAAAAAAAAAAAAGGGGGGCAAAATAGTGAGGAGATGAATGTGGAAATATGATGGAAAAGAGAGAGAAGGATCTTACTTATGGTTTAATAAACACAACTCCTTTATCTTTCTATCCAGCATTCTCCCTGGATACAGGAACAATCCCTGTTGAGGAGACCACAAACAATGCAGTTGCAGGTGTTGCTAGGGATGGCTGTGGCTCGTTTGGCAAAGACTGCCCATCCCCTTGTGTCACTGCCGACTGCATCAGTTCCAAAGCTGGTTGATCACTTGTCCCAAGTGTCACTGAGGTGAGCTCCCCACTTTCAGAACTGGCAATACTTGAGGACATTATATTATTGTTAACTACTCCTTGCGTCTGTGTTTGGCCCCCAAATGAAAGGGCATTTGTCTCTGGATCTACAATCTCTTGCAGAGACACTGTCTGAATTGTAAACTCATCAGGGTCTGCATGAACATCCGTCTCTTGATCTTGAGCCAAATTGCCAGTCACAAGACCTTCTGACTGGACATCATGACTAGTGCCTGGATCAGCTTCTTTTGACTCAGGACCTGGCTCTTGTGGACCACCCTCACTTTGGGTGATTGATACAGCAGCTTCAGCAACTTCTTCTATACCTGCATGCTCTGTGTTCATGACAGTATCCACAGTATCCCTAGCATCAGACACCACTTGACCTGGAAGCTCAACTGGCACATTGACCAACTGGCCTGTCCCATCAACCTGTACTGAATAATGCTGAACCATCACAGACTGATTGTCAATGTTATGCCCATCATCAGCTTTGACCTCTTCTGTGTTCTGGTTTGCACCCGTATCTACATGCATCTGCTGATGCCCTCTACTGTCTGCAATGTATGACGAATCATTATAGAACTGAACTGGTGCATTTGTCTCTTCTGTTTCAATCTTGATGTTTTCATAATCTTGGGCAGATATGGTCATTGGTTGCTGAAGTGCTATTTGTGGTGCTGTGACAAGTGTGTGACCAGTTTCTGCTGGGTTATCCGTGTACTGAAAATCATATGCTACATCAATGCGAGGTTGTGCATTGACCATGTACTGTCTGCTTGGTCCAGGAGAAGGAGCTTGGTAAGCATATCCTTCCACCTGAGGCTGTACCTGCTGCTCATCTTCTTGAGTTTTCTGATTCATACGAGTGAAGCCCCTGAAGCCAGCCAACTGGGCTAGAGTATTGGCAGCATCTTCAGCTGTCGGTTGTTCCTCTTCATCCTTTAATTTAGAGAGCTCCCCTGGGCTTTGCTCATAGTCGGGATGTGTGGCATATAGTGTAGTACTAGTGGATGCTGCACTGACTGACACATCAGGTCTAGGCTGCAGGTGAGCTGAACCTGTTTTGTCAAACACAATCCCTTGCTGGGAGAGCTGTGTCAGTAAATGGGCCAGCGAAAGTTCACCCCCTTCAGTGTTCAAGTCTAGATTTTCTACCTCAATCACTGTCTCTCCTTGTTCGTTGACATAAATATTAGTGGGAGTTATACTATCTGATGTTGAGTTGCCACTGTTTTCATAGCTCATAGATGTGGAATCATACTGAGTTTCAATATTTGATTGCGACTGAACTTCAATATCATAATTAGCTTGCACTTGTTGTTGATTCTGGTTGTGAACCTGTCCGTACACATTTGGATGGTGAACTTCATCCTGAGGTTGCTGAGCAGGTGTGGTTGATTGCCAGGCACGAGTTCTTCCAGGCAAAGCATCAATGAAGACTGGCACTGAATGTTTTGGATGGGGTACATGTGATGTTATAATTTTGCTGTTACTACAGGGGTCCTTGACATG
Source organism: Peronia verruculata (assembly GCA_038406235.1). NCBI lineage: Eukaryota > Metazoa > Mollusca > Gastropoda > Systellommatophora > Onchidiidae > Peronia > Peronia verruculata. The sequence continues at coordinate 9,825 of JBCAUA010731092.1, read as the reverse complement.
AGCCCGCATCTCTTCCATGGTGGCAAATTTCTGATGACATATGAAGCAGGTGAAGGTCTCTGGACCAGATACAGCCTGAGGCTGAATGTTTGGATCAGGCTCAGGAGGAACACTGCTAGAGGCCAAATCACACATCTGGATGCTCTGCTCCAACCGAGCTTCAACTGGATTCAAAACTGTCGTATTCTGCAGGGCTTTGGCTTCCAATTCACGGCGGCGCATGAAATTGTTAACCACACCATACCTGCAAGATCTACTGTGACGCCACCTCGTAATGGCATCTTCAAACACTGTCATACAGTGACGACACCAGAAACGTTTGGCTGATGGAAGACTGAGTAAATGACATGGATGGTTGGTGACTTCTTTCTCTTTAGGCATGGTTATACCTCTGTGGAAATATTAACAGGCAAAAGAAATTACTATGCATACTTGAACATTCTGTTACAGTAACAAGCTAGATGTATTTATTTCATGTACACCAAATATCTTAATTTTAAGCATTTCTAGAAACTGCAAAATAATGCGTTTGACACCATTTCCAAAGCTCTGGGATAAGCTAGATTTCAGACATCTTTGTATGAAAACATATTGTAAGCACTGGTAATGTGACAACACATCTTCAGACTAGAAGAGAAGAAGCTAACTCTGTCTTAGCACTGTGGATAAAGTGGATAGCAAATTGCCTAAGCTGTAGAGAACCATGAGCTGCTCTCTAGTTAATTTAAATGTTGAAAAATAATGTTTGATTCCAAGCAAGTATCCAGAAAATAACAAAGTAAGACAACTAAAGGATAATATAACCATGGACAAATACGTAATTTCCACAGCATTTAGAGGATGAAACAAACAAGCATACCACACTTTAATGCTAACAAAAATGGTGAAGTATAATAAGCCCTATCCAATTTATGATAGCACCATCTGAGTGTTAATGTATAAATTTCAAATATCTTCAACATTTCATATTCTCGGTCTTTCTGAACTCTAGAACTGTGACTCAGCCTAAGGGCTGCAATGCCCTGCACCGCATCTTGCCGTGCTTGTCTGTCTGCATCGTCAGCGCCAGTGCTTAGCATCGGGGTGTTTGTTTTGACCATAGAAACTCCATCTTGGCTTTGAAGTGACACTATTCAGGCCCAGATTGACCACAATACTGACCAATGTCTTCCTCTAATTCCTCCCCTAACCCAACCCTTTCTTCACATTTGAAAGAAGCTGATGATAGCAGAAGGGGTTGTATTCACAAAGATATGTGAATTCCATAGGGATATCAAATTTATCACCTCTCGTCACACATGCTATTTCCATTACAGATTTGTTCATAACCTAATGTAACTGCCCAGACTAAACCACTTTGCATTGGGGTCATTTATGTTCATCTTATAGAATCTTAGCGCAAACTGCAAGCTATCATCCCACTTGGACTTAGCTTACTCTTATTAGATAAGATCAGTGATGTTGATAGGGCAGCAGTGACTACAAAGAAACACATACATGTGGTCTAATGATGGCATAGAGTGAGAGTACAAGAGAGCTATATGATATATATAAATTAATAGATACATAGGCCACTTTAGTTTTCATTCATCACAATTATAGCTGAGTTGTACTCTCAAGAAGAAGAAGAGATACTGCAGAGACGCTGGAGATGGATCAGACATACGCTCCGGAAACCTGCATCCAGCATCACAAGACAGGCCCTAACCTAGAACCCCCAAGGGAAAAGGAAAAGAGGCCGACCCAAAAACACCTGGCCACGGGACTTGGAAGCAGACACCCAAAAAATGGGTTGCACCTGGAGGCAGCTGGAACGTCTGGCCCAGGACCGGGATGCCTGGAGTGCTCTTGTCGCTGGCCTATGTCCCAGGGGGGGATTCCAGGCGAAAGTGAAGTGAAGTGATGACACATTTGAAGAAACATTTTATATCTTCTTTTGCTTTATTACAAGCGCAGGTCGAGTCTTGCAAAATGTAAATGTAATTGATGTGTAGTTTCGACAGAGATCCAGCATTTTCTTCATCTATTTCTTTCTCTTTTCCCACATTACAGGAGGGCTTCTGGGATGATGTTTTGAACACTGTTGTGACCTTGACCCCCACCGTTGCTGCTCTTGCCCCTCTTGCCATCGGCAAAAAAGACGTTCAGGTGAAACAACTGGTTGCATTTGTTTCTAATCTCAACGAAAGCTTTAAAAAATATAATGACAATAATTAACGACTCAACAACAAAGTTTGCAGTCAAAGCAATGACAAGAATCGCAAACAAATTAAAGGGCACTAGTAGAAGTTGTATTTTCACAAAAATGGGTGGGGTTTTCCTTGCAATCGTTATTCTTCATTTTTTTCTTAAACCCCCCATCTCCATGTTCCATGTCATGTCTAGCTCCTCCCCCCCCCCGGTCCTCCCCTTCAACACCCTCTGATTGTTCTTACTCACCTTCAAGACCTTAACCGGATAAGTGAACAATTGAACAAACAAACAAACAGACGATCATTATGAAAATGTAATAAATATTTTCTGACACCTAGGTCTGTGAATATACAGCAGATTAAAATTTTCTTAAATCACCTTTTTTCCTTTCTTTTTTGTTTTTGTCTTTGTCTTTCGTCTCCTGGCAATGACTGACGCCTTACAATAATAATTATCTTTGATGAGAATTATCTGGTCAGTACACAATTATCACACGCCCTCCATAAAAGAAGTTCAAAAGGAGATTAAAAAAAAAAAAAAAACCAAGAAAACACAGCAAAAAGAAAAAAGTGCATTAGTTAATAGCTCAGCTGATATCCTATGACTGACAAATATTGGTAGACTATGACACATTTGAAGAAATATCTTATATCATGTTCTTTTTACTACCAGCACAGATCAAGTCTTGAAAACTGTAAATGTAATTGATGTGTAGTTTCGATAGAAATCCACCATTTTTTAGCATTTTACTATTTCTCTTTTCCCACATTACAGGAAGGCTTCTGGGATGATGTTTTGAACACTGTTGTGGCCGTCACCCCCACTGTTGTTGCTCTTGCCCCTCTTGTCGGCAAAAAAGATGTTGAGGTAGGACAGCTAATGATGCTTTTGTCTGATTCAAATCACAACAACAACAGCAACAGCAGCAAAAACAACACCAAAAACATCTTAAAACCATGACATTAACAGACATCATCAGCAATTAATATATTGACAATTAGAAAGGAAAAGCTGCCACAAGAAAAAATAAATGGGCAATAATTGTAACAATATTTCCACAATTATCTTGCACATTTTTCTTACCAGCTCTTATTCTTTTTTTAAATATTCTTCATGCAAATTTTTCATGCCTCCTTCTCCAACTTCTCTACACCCTCATTTCCCTCTAAGATCATAACTGTAACAGTACATAGTGAAAAAGAAAGTAGAACAGCATATTTGTAATGGATATTTGTTCACCAGCCAATTCTGTGCAACACAACACAATTCTCGTGGAGCAGCTTTTCTCTTTCTTTTTCTTGCTTTTTCTTTAAACATTGATGGCCAATGCCTGATGATATCAGTTTTGACGAGAATTTGTGAGTAAGTAAACGATTATAATCATCAAGAGAAAGTATTATCAAAATAAAAAATGGAGAATAACAAAAAGAATTGGAGAATGGAAACTAACAACAAGAAAACACAGCAACATTAAAAACAACAACTACCATGAGACTGGCAATAACATGAAAAAGAGATAAAAAAAAAGATCTATAAATAAATAAAAATAATTTTAGCAACACCATTTCCACAATAACCTCTGTGTACAGCACAAACTGATGCTGTGTTATTATCATTTACCACTTTCACTTTCACCACATTTGTCCTGAACTCGAAGCCCCCCTTAGTTCACAGTAATTCACTTATTGGCGTCTCTTCCATACATTTCTAAATATGCCTGAAAACATAAAGGACAATGCAATAGAAAATAACTCACTGTGACTGTCAAATATTGGTAGACTATGACACATTTTAAGAAACAATTTATATCTTGTTTTGCTTTACTACAAGCGCAGATCAAGTCTTGAGAATGTAAATTCAATTAATGTGTAGTTTCGACAGAAATCCACAGATTTCTTCATCTATTTCTTTTCCCTCTTCCCACATCAAAAGGCTGGCTTCTGGGATGATGTTTTGAACACTGTTGTTGCTGTCACCCCCACCGTTGCTGCCCTTGCCCCTCTTGTCGGCAAAAAAGATGTTGAGGTAAGACAGTTAGTTGTATTTATTTATGATCTCAGCAAAAAAAAGGTGTTAAAAATAATGACAACAATAAACTACTTAACAAGAACGTCTGCACCCAAAACGGAAGAGAAAGGCAAAGGAGCAAATAGTTTAAGTTCTATTATCAAAATAATCGGTAATTTTTTTCTGACAAACTCTTACTTTTATTTTTCTTTTCCTGATGTTAACTTCATGTTGCCGGTGCAATAACACCAGCAACAATAAAAACAATAATAATAACAATAGTGACAACAAGAAAACAAAAATATAAACAGCAGTAACCATTATATTTCCTCAATATCTGAATTGTATAGGCACAATTAATTCTGTTCTTCCCGAACCATTTTTTTCTTCTCATGAAGGCAGTTCTTATAATGGAATCGTTTCTTTGGTGACGTAATTATAAATGAAGTAAGATGTAACGACATATACGTAAATAGGACACCACAAATTCCATAAACAAATACAAACACTTAGTCCTGTTTGAGAAATCAGATTTTCTTCACCCATCTATTTGCATTTCTCTGTTAATGATACATATTTTATGGGAGTGATATATTTGAAGATTATCTATCATTTAGAATATATACTTTAGCAAGAAAAAAAATCTAAATCTCCACTGCTGTGAACTTGCTTTATTATTCATGTTCTTTTACAACTTTCCCAAATACAGCAAGCCGATATCTGGAGTGATATTGCTAAGGCTATGCAAGTAGCCGGTGCTGTGGCCGGTAGCTTTGGGACCCGTGATGTTCAGGTAAGAAATATTATTACTAAAATAAAAGGACATTGGCCCCCCCCCCCAATAATATAAGACACATACAAGTAAAAGTAAGAATAAAAATGCTGAGAATAAACCTTTGTGTGACAACAGAAGTAAAATCTCAGTCTAAAATATTTTTTCGAAACAGTTGCATTTAGTGTCATGGTTTTCACAATTTCATTGGCTACCACCTGAGTAATGATTATATCTCCAGAAAATAGTTATAACTGATGTCTACAGAAGACGATAAGACTTATAGCAATACGAAAACAAAGCACAATGAAAAACAGAATACAACTAAAATGAGAATGATAATAAAACAGATAAATAAGGTAATAACAAAACAAACAAACAAACAAAGCAACAAAACTTCCACAATAAAAACTGACCTTTACAGGACAAAATAACTGTGTATTTGTATTGTCAAATATTCCGCTTTAGCCATAACTGTTCTGAATTCCCAGCACTACTTCCTCCACAGTAACTTTCGTACTGAAGTTTTCTCCTTGAGCTGCGAAATAGGTCTTAGGGGAAAAGAACAATACATTGGAAAACAGCTCAGCTGATATCCTGTGACTGAAAAATATTGGTAGACTATGACAAAGTTTAAGAAACATTTTATATCTTGTTTTGCTTTACTACAAGCAAAGATGAAGTCTTGAAAAATGTCATTCAATTCATGTGTAGTTTCGATAGAAATCCACAACTTTCTTAAAACATTTTCTTTTTCTCTTCCCACATTACAGGAAGGCTTCTGGGACGATGTTTTGAACACTGTTGTGACCTTGACCCCCACCGTTGCTGCTCTTGCCCCTCTTGCCGTCGGCAAAAAAGATGTTCAGGTAAAACAGCTACTGATATTAATTTCTCATTCAAAGAACAACAACAACAATAAAAACAACAAGAACATCGTCACAAAACCATGACATTGGCACATATCATCTGCAGTTAATACATTGACAAACAGAAAGGAAAAGCAGGCACAGTAACTAATATGTCTGGGCAATAATAGCAATGTTATTTCCACAATTATCCTGTGCAGTTTTCTGACCTGCTCTTGTTCTTTTCTAAAAATTCTTCATGCAATCTTTCATGACACGTCCACCCACCCAGCCCATTTCTCTATACGCTAATTTTACTCTAAGACCATATCTGGAACAGTACATATCGAAAAAGTAAATTATAGCATATTTGTTTTAAATACCTGTTACCAGCCAACTCTGTGGAACTCTAACAAATTCTGTTGGAACCGTTTTTCTTCGTCTTTTTTGTTTTCTTTTTATCAACATGGTTGCCGATGCCTTTTAATAACACCCTTGAAGAGAATTTGTCAGAATACAAGATAAGGTCTGAAGAAGAATGGAAAATAACGATGAAACACAGGAACATCAAAGATTACAATTATCATAAAAACGACAATTATATGAAAAACAGATAATACTTACATCACAATAAATCAAAATAGCATTCGGAACATCATTTCCACAATCAATAGTTTCTGCAGGACAAAATCACTCTGTGTTTTAATCGGCTGCCACTTTAAATTTGGCCATATCTGTCCTTGGCTTCCTCCAGTTATATTCTTTTTGGTGTATGTCAATTACGTTTCTAACTATGCCTGAAAAAAAAAAAAAGAGAATGCATCAGAAAATAGCTCAGTGATATCCTGTGACTGACAAGTATTGGTAGAATTGGGCATATTTTAAGACACTTTTTGGATCTTGTTTTGCTTTACTACAAGAACAGATAAGCTTGAAAAATGTAAATGTACTTGCATCTATTACTTCCCACATTACAGGAAGGCTTCTGGGATGATGTTTTGAACACTGTTGTGACCTTGACCCCCACTGTTGCTGCTCTTGCCCCTCTTGCCGTCGGCAAAAAAGACGTTCAGGTGAAAGAGCTAGTTGTACTTGTTTCTGATCTGAACAAAACCTTAAAAATTATAACGACAATAATAAACGACTCAATAACAAAATTTGCAGTCAAAGCAATGACAAAAATCGCAAACAAATAAAAGGGTACTAATAGGCGTAGAATTTTCAAAAAAATGGGTGGGTTTTTCTTCCAATTCTTATTTTTTATGTTGTTTTAAATACCCAATAGCTCCATGTTCGTTGTTATGTCTAGCTCCGTCCTCCCCCTCTTCATCCTCGCAATGCTCTCACTCAGCTTCAAAACCAACTAGGACAAGTGCACTATGGAAAAACAAATAATCAAGCAAACATCGGATAGGAAAAATAAATAAAAATATTTTCTGATACCCAAATCTGTGCAGCAACACAATTTTTTAAAACATTCCTTCTTTTACTCCCCCCCCCCCTTTTTTTTCTTCCTTCTCCCTGCCATGGCTGACGCCTTACATTACTGCATTGGAAGAGAATTATCCGGTCTATACACATTTATCAGGCACCCTCCACCCCCCAAAAGAAAGATCTAAAGAAGACAAATAAGAATAACAACGACAAGAAAACACAGCAAGATGAAGGACTACAACCATCAGGAGAGTGTCAATAATTTCAAAAACAGATAAAAAAAGGTGCTAATTAAAGGAACGTAAGCAACAACATGTGCACAATAACTTACAGTGTACAGAACAAAAAGCCTCTCAGTGTCTTTATCGTCTACTACTTTCCCTATTGCTATAGCATTTCTCCTCAGTTCCCAGCCCTTGTTCCTCAGAATTTACTTTCTAACTGAAGCCTGATCCTTAAGTTTCTCATTGTAGTGTGGGAGCGGGCGGGGGGATGGGGGAAAACGCATTAAGAAATAGTTCAACTGATATCCTGTGACTGACAAATAATGGTATGACACAGTTTAAGAAACTTTGTATATCTTGTTTTGCGTTACAACAAGCACAGATCAAGTCATTAAAATCCACAATCTTCTTACTCTATTTCTTTCTCTCTTTCCACATTACAGGAAGGCTTCTGGGATGATGTCTTGAACACTGTTGTGGCTTTGACCCCCACCATCACTGCTGTTGCCCCTCTTGTCGGCAAAAAAGATGTTCAGGTGAGACAGCCGGTGATGTGAATTACTTACTCAAACAACACCGACAACACAACAACAACAACAACAACAACAACAACAACAACAACAACAACAACAACAACAACAACAACAACACAACAACGACGACGACAACAACAACAACAACAACAGCAAAATGCAAATGAACGGTGAGTAAATCAATGCCAGTTCTGAGTTTCATCATCCACAAGCTGAGATCTTATAAAAACAATTTAGAACTATGAAATCAGTTATCCAGAATTTTGTTAACATTTGTTATGCTTGTTTTGTTTTGTTTTAACATTGCGTTGTTCTAATCTTGCGTTATTTTGACAATGCCCTGATTAATGTAAAGTTAACTGAGAACGCTCTCGACGATTGTGGCGGCACTGGACCATATTAACCACGCTGAGATGTACAGTAGTCTGTTTGTTTGTTTGTTTGTGTTGGAGTTTAACGGCACATCAGCATGATAACGGCTATATTGTGCCTAACACGGTGGTTAGATGAAGTGACTGAACAAAATTCAAGAAGAACGTGAGAGAATCTTCCTGGATTCCTCGCCCCCCCCCCTCCTCCCCTTCCCCCTCGAAGACTTGACACTATCGCCCTTCTCACCACTGAATTAGTTCCAATCCAGACCCTCCCATTCCATCCCCTCACAAACCTGACATTGACGAGGAAATGGTGTAAGTCTAGACAATCCACAGACAGTCCTATCTCCTTCCTTCCCCAAACATCATTGCCCAGTATAGCACGTATAGCACGGAATGATGCTATCTCTTGGCTTCATTTCAGACTGCTTTTGAAAAATTCAGCGGATGAAAAGAAGGGGAGGGACATAATTAGAAAAGTTAAAACGAAAAAACTCAAACGGACACGAAAATAAACGCAAAGTTGCCCTGGTCGATGATGCTTGGTGCTGGAGGCAACTCGCCCTATCTATTTTCTTTAACTGAAATTTAGGGGGAGGGGGCAGAGCAGGGAAAATCCCAATGAGATCTTGCTGGTTTTGTCTTGCTGATGAATGCTTTCCAACAGATTCAAAACTATGTGCATGTAATAACCAGAAAGACTGGCACACATACATGTGATGGATGCATAAGCAACAAGGCGCTTATACATTTTTGCTACGTGAGAATCATTAAGGCAGAATGACATCACAAATCATGTCGGGCGCACAGACGCCATATTGTATGGAATTATCGTTCTGGTCGATGGAGTCGCCCCAGACATAACATGTTTTGAATTCAATCCATAACATCCCATAAAATTGATCTATAGCATTTTAATAAATAAATAAATAAGCTAAACGATTTCAGTAGAAGGTAATCAGCATCGATATTTTATAACATTACACTTAGCTGTTTTATTTCCCATATCCAATGCAAAATAGTGGCTGAGAATCATCGCAGTATTTTAAGGAAAAATAAATACAGCTGTTGTACAGTAATTTGTGATGCATAATAAAAATCAAATGAAAGAAGCCACTAAAACATGAAATAAAGGCAGATAAGCCGACAAACTACTTTTGTAGGATTAGGTCCCCAAATACCACGCAAAATGAAATGGTTTTTCATCTTCCGCTCCATCAGCCAATGATACCCAATTTGTGGCAGAGGAATATAGCTGGCCATTAATTTATTTATATAGACGATCGGTTCAGACGCCTCGCACCAATTTGTTGTTTCTGTGTCGCCCAAACAGAAAAAGGAGCAAGACCCTCGCCATAAATCTTCATGACGCTAAAGAGGGGGAAAAAAATAAAAACTAATCTGGCAGTCCCGTTAAGTACTCGGAAAAAACGGGAGGGG
>JBCAUA010730981.1:0-15152 GCA_038406235.1 Peronia verruculata | reverse complement strand
TTACTTGTCCATTAGGCCACAGCTGACTATGACCACACGGTGAAAATAAACATTATAATACAGGGGAAATGACAATATGTCCGAATAGACCTGAAGGCTAGCTGGACTTAAGTCCGGGTAGACACTTCGAATTTTTAACTCATTTTTCCCCTTCACCAAACCATTCTATATCAAACTAAACATTTATTTCAGAGTTCAGTTTACCCAAATAGACCTGTAAAAGGCTATAATTGTAATTTAGTGGCATGGCCCAACAAGGGTTAATAAGGATTTACAAAAGTGATCGGCCATTTTCTCACCAAACGTACCTGTAGCAACAGGTCATCCCATCGCCCTTAAATTGCTAATGTCTCAATTTCTGCTTTAAGTAGAAAAATCATTTTTCACACACTGAAAGAAAAATTAATAATCTTTACAATAACTATATGCTCAAAATTTGACAATAGCCTGATTTCATCGTGTCGTATCTTATCGGATGAGGGGCAATAGATATGTCAGAAAGGTTCTGAAATTTGTGACAGAAAGATTTTATTTATTGATCCCCCAACTGTCTTTGTTATGAATAATATCTGAAATGTTGAGAAAATGTTACAACTGGTCATTCACTGAGCTAGACGCGGCAAATGTAATTATGTTACAAGCCGTCAAAAGATAAATCTCACTCGCATTTTATTATCTTTGTGTAAAATTTGTAATAATATTATACAAGTTGATACACTGATTCCAAAGAAAAGCAAAATATACTGAGAGACTTTAAAAAGCAACACTTGAAAATGATTCTACTGACCGACTTAAAAAAAGCAGCACTTGAAGATGATTCTATATATCAAGTGTTGCGTTTTTCAAAGCCCTTCAATAGAATCATAGTAACAGTATAGTAACAGTAATTAGAGAGGGGAGGGGTTGGGGGAGGTGGGAGAGAGAGAGAGAAAGAGAAAAAGAGAAAGAAGAGATGGGGGAAGAAAAGAAAGGAACATTAATAACAGGATGCTTCAGACGGAGAGAATAGAGAAAGAAAGAGGGAAATAAACTGAAACTGTGCTGTAACTAATGAAAACAATAATCTACACAGAGTTTGGCAGACTCGGACTCAGGCAAGAATCTGTCCTCTGAGATTATCTTAGACAAATCTGTGGAACTCAAGACTCTTAGTGGCGAATTAAGGCCATTGACCAGTCATTCCACCAACCTCTAACAACTCCATGTCCTCTCAGAGGCGTTACAAAAGAACAGTTTACAGTAACTGTGGCATTACCATCTATCACGGGAACAGTACATCACTTATCACAATCCACATTAATGTGAATGACGGTGCCTCCATGCCCTCTCAGAGGCGTTACAAAAGAACAGTTTACACTAACTGTGGTATTACCATCTATCACGGGAACAGTACATCACTTATCACAATCCACATTAATATGAATGCGGGTGCCTCTTACGGGAACAAAACGCCTTAACCCTGAACACATTTCGAGAAGTTCGAGGAAGACTTAGTTCATTTAACACAGAAATGCAGTTTTAAAGGAATACAACAGCTGTTGTAGTTCTTTTGTTATTGTTGTTGTTTTGATTTTTCAAGATTGTGGGCAATAGATCGTTGTGCTCAGTCCTATAAACTTATCTTTACCAGACAAAAGAGGGATTGAACAAGCAGTGTAAAGAGGGGGGAACACTTTTGCGCCCTTTGCTTGAAATGAAACATACACCATGGAATTTTTTTTATTTTTTTTTAAAATCATGATGTAATATAAAGAGAATGTTTTCTTATTGTTATAATTTTATCATATGTTTAGGCGATCAGTCTTTTGAATGTCAGGCAGTAGAAGGATTTTTTCCCTTTACACTGCTTGCTCAACACATCTTTTGTCTGGCAAAGGGAATTAAAAGTCTTGTCAAAATGATCTCCCTTTACACACGTCCCTCTTTTGGAAAGGGCAGATAATCTGCGAAATGATCTCCCATTATATTCAAGAGAAAGCAGGCCTACATTCATGGTCACCACCTTGTCCACCTATCGCTGGCAGATCCATAGGAGTAGGACGAACATAGGGCATTGGATGTAATGGCACTCTTAGTCTCTTATCTATCGCTGACCGATTCATCATAGACAGCGTTGAATACACTGTCTTTTTTTTTTTTTTTAAGATGTGATGTTAGGACTAAGGAATAGGATTAACGTTAACTTGACGTGATAGTGTTAGTATTAGGGCTAAAATTACGATTGAATAATCCATAGGCAGTTGGATGCTTCTCCAGTCTGGAAGGGTCGATAGGCATTATCAGCAGCCTATTTAAAAGCGGGAGAAATAAACAGTGATAAGAAAAGGCAGCTTGTTACAGAAAGACAGATGTACTCTCTGGCAATGTGCTCACCAATCTGAAGTCTGCCCTTGAAGAGGAATCTCATTAAAGACACAAGATACCTAGCTGGGCCATCTGTAAGTGAGTATCTCATCTGTGCTATTTTCATGTCATTTCGGGAATGTAAGGCTTTCTTTTTTAATCTCACCTGTTACTAGTGTTACTCCATAAAGACAACGTCAGTTTTTACATCTGTTCACTATTTGTTCTGATGGGGCTTACAGCAAAGATACGTATTTTATTACATCTTTAGCTAAGTGATTCAATTCGTATAACCTGGGTTAAGAACACCTCCTTCTTTATTGTACCCCTTCAGTCACTCTCGTCCTCTCTCTCTCTCTCTCTCTCTCTGTCTCTCTCTCTCTCTCACAGACACACATGCACTCAATCTTTCTGCCTATCTCGTATTCTTCTCCTCTCTCTCTCTCTCTCTCTCTTTGTTCATCCTGATGTTCATCGGCTCTGTACGATACAACTTTTGTGGAGATTACACCAATCCTTAACATTTTGTTGACTTAGAATCTAATGGTGTTTACAGTAAACCTATTTTACCGTATCTTTAGCAGGGTGATTCAATTTGAACGAACATTCCGGCCAGGTAATCATTAAACTATGCATCCCAGGAAGTCAACTGGCACGTCATTTCAGCCCATAAAACCGGTGGTGTGAAAAGAGAGGAATGAGCCTTGAACAGACATCGAGTCTCCTGCTCTTTTCCTTGCAAACTGACTCATAGTAGTGGTAGATGAGGATGGGGTACGGTAGAGAGGCTGCTAGCTGAAACTCCCTGACCTTTCAAACAAAACTGAATTTAATTTTCTTTTCAGACGTTGGGTAATCCACATGTATTATCTGACAAGGCATGAAAATACAAACTGCTTTGCAGGTATTATGTGAGATCCTTTTTTCCCCCATTTGCTTTTGATAGAACAGTCACTCGTGGTTCAAGAAATTATTTTAAATGATAATCATAATAAATTAACTCTAACACGGGTGTTTATTACCTGTACCGGTAAGTGTATGTAAGTTATTGTACGTGTAACATAAAGACACACTCATTTATTGATTGACACCGCACCTTTGTATAGTGATGCTGATTACCTCAATTGCACAGTTATACTTGCGAGAGAGCTTCCATTTCCCTCCCAAGATCCATGACAGACATGAATCTCTCTATTCTGTGATAACATGATGATCTAAATCATTTGCTGGTAGCGATATGCCCAGAATATGTCTCATAACTGATATTTTGTTTTATCTATCATCTTAATATAGGAAGATCGTAGAGTATCGTTGCCAGTGTGCAATAAAAGTCAGGATTCAGTGGTTTGGTAGATATTCAATACTTGGCGTACAGAAGATTGAAAATCTTCAATTCAAGAAAACAATGTGATTTCTAACGTGGAAAAGAAAGTGGCAGCAAAGGATCAATCATAGATATATGGAAATGTCTAAGGTGGCAATCTGTTTGTCAGGCTTGGTTACGGATATCAGATTGCTGTGATGCGAGAAATCAGCAACGTCCTCTTGCATTGCACTAGAGTCAAGACAACAACAACAACAGCAACAAAAGTCACTTCTAAGGGTCCTAATGTGTTGATGAACCCATTTGAAAAACGGAAGGTTTAATGTTCTTCAGTGCTTCATAAGGATCTGGTTGCACTTCGAGTCCTGAATGAGCTATCTTTGCTCAGTAACCACTGAAGAGAGTGAAGTGTCTGCATTATGTTTTCTGTACTACGTGACCAATGTTTAGAAAAAAGAAAAGAAACAGAAAAGATCTGTTCTCCCGATGAGGCTCCATGTGAACAGTAAGTTTGTTTAATCGCCTTGGAAGATAAAAGTAATCAGATGACTGCAGATTGGTGGTGCTCAGATGGTATGAGGACTTTGTGATTGTGACACTAGAGACAGGCTATGTCGGGAACATCAGGTATAGCACCATCGGGCAGGTCTTAAGATGAGATCCACACGGAAAGAGGCAAAGATGGTCATAGATCTCCCAAATTTGCTTGTGGAGTAAAATACCTGCTTATCCCTGACCACATTTCGAGAGGTTCTAGGAAGATTTAATTCATTTAACACAGAAATGCATTTTTATAGGGATACAACAGTTGTATTTATTTATTTTTCTCAAAATTGTGGGAAATTATATTAAAGAGAACGTAGAGCTACATTCAGACCTAATTGAATTCATTATTTCAAGATCTAGCGGACAGGAGGTAATTGGTTCTCTGTCTATGCTCTGAAATAAAACTACGGTCAGGAGGGGGGGGGGGGTAATGAGATCTGACCACTTTTAGTACGATACTACTATAATGCAATGCTCTTTTCTCAATGATATGAAAACATTAGGCTGTGAATCTTGCCTGGGTTGTCTGACAAATTTTATACCGTTAAGTAATCTCTGTACGTGAGAAACTTGGAGACATGACCTAATTTGTCTTCTTTAATGGAGTGGATACACTCCTGGAAATTCTTTCCCAAATCAAGAAACTGGGAGACCAAACTCGAGACATAAAGTAAGCTCCTCAGTTCTCACCCGCTCTGAGCACACGGGCATATGTATTACAACAAAGACTTTCACAAAATGAAATTTTAGACCTCTGAGCAAATGCAAAATTGTGATGAGAGGGAAATCGGTTAAGTTGGAAAACTGGTAAGAATCTCATACAACCTCATATTGTAAGAAATGTATGTTGTAAAGAAACTCCCTCTGCCTGACCTGGCATAAAGAATCCGACAAATGACAAGTTACAGGAAATACCTCAAGAAGCTTCTGATTATTTTGCTTTGCAGACTCATAAATTTTCCAGCCCCATCCTAGCGGAATGTGCGAGGGATCTGCCCTGCTCTCCGGGCAGATTACAACTTGTGTACAATAAAGCATGCCTGGGCAGCCAGGCTTAACATTGTTTGTGCGTCAGGAGCCGAGGGGAGATGGCCGTTTGTTTAGAGTTCTGGACAATAAGCTTAATTTGTTTACCACAGAATAACGAGGGCGGAGGCGGCTGCCAGCTTTTATTGAGCCCCCTAAGTGGTGACATTCTAAGTGGGGAGAAAACCCGGATCTTGTCCCGTTCTCTTGTTTTCCCTCCATAATTGATTGAGCTCCTGAAAGATGTGGTCTGTTCGTAAAAAGAGAGAATCTCAGCTCGCTTTCCAAACTCAATGTTTATCCACGTTTCTTTGCCCGAATTTCTAAAGGTGGCATATATCTAACGTACTTTGACAAAATGTGTTTTTCAATGCATCATTACAAAATCTCTATCTATTTGAAATTAAACTTTCACTATTATAAAGAGAACATCTACTGCACAGCTTCAGTCTTTGAAGACTGCATTTTGTTATCATCTCATCTTCAATGCTTGTGTTTTCCGTTTCACCTGTGGCGAAATTTCTCAGAAACAACATTTTGGGTCCCGTGGATCTTCTTTCATCTATTCTGTCTTAGTAGCTCTCTCATCTGCAACTAATAGTTGGTGACACTTTAACGTTGCCTGTCCTCTTGTTCTGTGTAATACGAGGCTGTTCTTTCTCATTCCTTCATAAAATGAACACCTGTCTCACTATTAAAGTGTGCCTTTTCTGCTCTGCCTCAACCACTGATCCATTGTCATTCTATAGTTTACCATCGACCACTGTGAAATGGCAATCTAAGCCTGAGTTTTTGTGGAAAACTTCGACTTTGAAAAGCTTGATTTCCACACTGCTCCCTTTTCGTTCCTCTAATGTTCTTTGTTGTGTGTTCTTTTTTATGTTTTAATCTCCCATTATCAGTTTCTTTCGATCCACAAATTGATCGGGGCTGGCACTTAAAAGCATGTTAAGCAGAGAAAAGCCCTTTCAAATGGCTCATCCTTAGGTATTTCCTTTCTTAATTTTCCATTGTTATCCGAAACTTCGTGTCCATATACATTCATTAAAGCATTTCTTGGCCAGATTCTTCTCCTGGAGCTGAAAGGATTAAGTAAAATCAGAACATACATTTAGTGTTGTTATCCCAAATTAAATTTAGAATCTCTACCGACATTCTCTATTTCCCGTCATCGTTAGACCTGCTCATATTGTCTTGGTAGCTTCATTTGTTTGGCATAGAAAGTGCACTGACGACATTACAATAAATGAAAACCTTTTTGTTGCTTTGATGGTAAATTTACCGGAGTTTTTCGAGAAAGAAATAATCTCTCTAGCCAATGTGAAAAATGTAACTCTGACATGCGGTTTCTCGTAAATTTTCCATCAAGTTCAATTCAATATTCATTTCGATTTATTAAAGTTTGCTCTCTTAATATAAGTATATACGCATCAAACAATAAGAATTATAATAATTGATTCCTCTCTACAAAATGACAAGTACATAATAAGGGCACACACACGCATGAGGTCACAGACCAAAAGGAGGAAATCCATCCAAAATGAAATATTATTTTACAGCTAAATGTTTCCATTTTACTAAAATGATCGTTTTTTTCTTTATTGTTTAGTTTTAAATTAAATAATTTCTACTGAACTAAGACGGAGTTCGTCATAAGACATAATGCACTGCACTGCGAATTCCCTAACAATGAAAACAACAGTATCGCATTAAAGGGAAGAGTATTGATACCGCCGCCCCCCCTCCCCTTGCGGTACAAAGTAACTCCAGAGATGTCAAAGGAGGGAGACCACAATACTTTTCATATTTCGTTTATGATATTCAATATTTATAACTGTTTTTTTTTTTTTTTAAATCTTGTTACAGCATTATAATTTATTTTTTTATTTGGACAGTTATTCAAATGCAAAATTACAGGAGTCAGACCCTCAGACCCTTGGCCATTCAAGGGGTAAAAATCACTTTTAAGTCGCCGTTGTTTCTATGCCACATGGTTTTCATTAAGCAATTTTGCATCTCAGTAAACCTTTCATGGATCTATGGCTGTCTTTAGATGCATTTCCTACACGGTGTCAGCATTTAACCACACGACAGAAGATCCACTTCATCATGCTCCCCCAGTACAGATCCCGAGTCTGATGATGCTGACCTAGATCTAAACAGAGATGAGCTTGAGTCAGAGAACCAAATTCAACGACGACTGCTCTTACAATAAATTCAAGTATCATGCGCAAGAAAACTTCCTTCCACCTGCCCGACATATTGGTCGGTCAAAGTTTAGACAGCAAACTCCTCCAAACTGCCCTTGTTTGTGGAGTCTGGCATGCATGCCACATGGCCCTAAGCTCCAAACAGCTTTGAATGTCTTGGATGGCCCGCCGGCTCATTATTGCTCAAGAATTACGCCTTCCAAGCCTATCTCTGACGCCGCGTGGCCGCCAGTGGCCGTCTGTTGGCTGGCTTTGGCTCTCCTGGACCCCAAAACACATCAGCCTTCCGAAAATTGGTCAGTGCCGGGCGCGGGCCACTAATAATTTAAGCCGGAGAGAGTGGCCTGGGATGAGCTCGTAGTGTGCAGGCTAATAGTTTTACACAATAAGCTAATGTGTTTACAACTGATGTCTTGAAGATGATGAGGTCTCGGCCATCCATTTACTGAAAACTTCTGAGAAGTGATTTTGGCAGCGGATCTTTTATATTTATCACACAATGGAGAAGGATTTCTTTCCAGCTTATACTAAGGCTATATCAGCATGCCTGATTATATTTATATGCACAAAGAAGAAGATATAAAGTTCAAAGAGATTTCATTCTTGCATTTCTTCTTCAACCTCAAGCGTCGGCAATCTTACAATATACAATATTTTAGCTTTCAAACTTAAAACGAGAAACTTTCGTAACAAGTACGGGCAAATAAGATACGTTTCAACACAAAGAAAACGACGCGTTAGTGCTTTTCTTACCAACTGAGGAACTTCTCAAGTGTAGTCCTAACTTACCTTACGGATCTCTTATTCTGTGCTTTTAATCCTTTGCCTTCAAGGAGATAATTTGTAGATAGAAACCGAAAGACTGATACTTTACAGATTTTTAACAAGAATAACTGTAGACTTTATTTCAGATTTTAATGTATGAATCATAATTATGTCCACATTTTCATGTCTGAAATACAAGTTTGAATGAAGTAGAGGAAAATCGGTCCGTCTTTGTTTGGTCCCCAGTTTGATCAACTGATAATGAGCCTTATACATTTTACACCACCTCAAATTCTGCCCTCCCTTTTCCATACCTTTTTTTTTTTAACTTACAACAATAGAAATCATGAATACAAGAATCAGTTAGTTGCAGTACAAGGTTTTCCAAAGCTGAAAATCAATTTCGGAATTACCGTACCTGCTGCTAACCTGTCTCTTTGAATCACGATCAAGCCATTCAGGGGTATTCTTAAGTGTCAATATGAACCTGGAAAACTCAAAATAGAAGTTCCTGACCCAACTGACCTAGTCATGACCCCGTCCTGATCCCTCCCCCTCCCCCATCTCTCCCAACCGCTCAAGTACAACACTCACATCTCCCAGGGAACTGATGGAAAGAAACATGAGAGGGGGAGTAAGAAATGAAAAGGTATATAGTAGGAACTCACATATCTTTCTCTTCCCAGTATGCTAGCACTAGTAGGATATTAACTCAATGATAAAGCACTAATGACCACTTCAGGCAAAAAAAAGAGTGATGGTTAGTGGAGGGTGCCGAAAGAATCTTCACTTAGATTACAAAAAATCCATAGGTATCGGAAGGCTGTCGGGAAATTAGATGACAATAAAATTAATAATCAAGAAATGACAATTTATGCCCTGTGATAATAAGAGTCTTGTTAGACATCATTTTTCACTGTTTGGAATGGGGAATTCCACCATCATGTGTCATGAGCGAGACTGGCCCCTGATACTGCATGGGTTTAATTTGCGGCAGTTGACAAATAGCTAGCCCACACTTCTGTTCTTATGTTCACACTCATATTACACACACACACATTCACACGTCTCATTCTCCCTTCCCATCATCTCCTGCCCACAGATATGCACACGCACACTAACACACATACATATTTCCCACACACGTATGCATTCAGCATCAGCATCAGTCGGCATCAGTAGCTGTAGAAATAGGATCAATGGAGAAGATCCGATTCCGACTTCCAGCTCATTACCTTTGACTAAGCCCCTCTGGCCTGCCTGCCACCACCAGCTCACTAGCTGACCGTGAGCAGCATGTCGGATTACATTGAGAGAGCTCACCTCACTCTCCCTGGGGACATCAGCCAGCTGCGGAAACAATGCCAGATGACAGTGTCACAGTTAGAGGTGAGACAAAAGCTACCATCGAGAAAGAATGCTAAGGCGAGAAAGGCATACAAACCGACAGAGGGACAGACAGATCAAAGAGAGAGGGGGGGGGGTGAGTTTTTTGCTGTATAGAGAGAAAAGAAGAGAGATGTCAACACTCTTTAGATAACTGATGAAGACAGACAGAAATAGAAAGAGAGGTAAATTCCACCTTGTTCTTCTGGGGGAAAAATAAACTGCCATGGAGAGTGACAGAGCGAAAGAGAAATGGAGACACATGATGATTACAGCCTTTATTCTTCAAATTCAAAAGCTAAATTATCTCTGGAGAGAGGAAAATAAGACTGAGTATTCTCCCCTCTCCTGAAGGAAATGAGCTGCCTTAGAAGGAAGAAATAATTTTGTCTCCTCTTGTGCATCGAGAGAAAGTTCATCAAGAAAAAGAACGACATAATAATATATATAGAGAGAGAGACAAGGTGAGATGGAGAGAAAAAGAGCTGTCGTGGAAAGAAAGACAGAGAGAAAACGAGTTTCTTCTTGTTCTTCTCCCCAGAGGACAAACAGTCTCTGTGCACTCTTGTATGGCAAATATCAATGATAACAAGGTAGCTTACCACGAAGTAAAAGTGCCCTCAAGACATTTCTATGGGTAATAATGATTAAGACCTCCACGCTTATTATTAAGACGATCTTTACAGTGTCTTACCTATGTAAAGGGATAAATCCAGGCACTGAACCTAAATGCGGCAAACGGACCATACTTAAAAAAACTGAGTAGACGTAGAGAGAGGGAGAGAGAGAGAGAGAGAGAGAGAGAGAAGGGGGAAGAAAACGTAGCAGAAATAACTATGTGTACTATTTTTTTACCCTTGAGATACAGCCCTGATCTGTATAATTCTATAATTTACTGCTTCTGCCTGAGCGAATGAGCGATATATTTGATACTCATATTTCTGAGAGAAATGTGTGATAAATTAAATATAACACTCTATATAAATATAATTATTATCTATATAAACACCATTACACCAGGTTGTTAGGCTACACGAATTTTAATTATGGAATAAGGCTAGAAAGTGTTTGCTATTTGCAATCAGAGCTTGAATATACTGAAATAGCAGAAAACCTTTTTTCTTAATTCTGCTTTGAGACAAATTCTGCCCTATTCATCAACATTTAGAGAGAACTTTTCAGACTCACATATTATATTCTCCAACACCATCTCTTCAAATCGGTCACAGTTTTGTCAAAATAATAATACAAGCTAATCCTGTTGAAAAAATTCCCTTCAATAGTGGCTGCTGCTACATAAATTTTGGTCAGGTCTCTATGGTCAAGACGTGGATAACTGGAGACCTGAGGCAGCCAAACGTGAAATTGTGGACCTTACAGGGGGAGCAAGCCAGTAAATCCCTGTCACCAGCCAACTTGCCCGAGAAAAGTCATGAATTTTGAGATCTTTGGGTATTTGCTACGAGAACTTTTTCCAGATTCTTTCTTCCAGCTCTGACAAATGAGGAGAAGAGGCAGGTGGGTGGGTGGGTGGGGGGGGGGGGGGAGTGCGTGAAGGGAAAACCAATGGCTGAAATCATATTTATAGTTGGAACATATAGGCGGGGAGTGGTGCGGTTGCAAAAGTAGATAGACATGTATGAAAAAAGAGAACACGAACAAGTACTTACTGCATTGATTATAACAAACAAGTCAATATTGCACATATTACTACTATGGCTATTATGTTAATAGTATTATGACTAAGATATTAAAATAAATGTGTGCTAATTGTGTAATGAGCATTGATTTCTCATACACCTATTTTTCACCCCCTGTTTACTGTAAGATATCAAATGCAGAATACGTTAAATACACTGAGGATGCAGTTTCATCGAACGGCAGAGAGGACGCCAGAAAATAGGGAGAGGTGGACATGGGGAGTAGGCGTGGCTGGGAGAGGAAGAGTTTCAGAGTAACCTATTGCAATGACCTCCAGTCCCCCTCCCTCTCACTCCTACCCCTTTTCCACGATCTCTCTTCACTACCCCCCCCCCCTCCTTTCCTGCCCACAGACTAATCGAAAAGAAGGGAATTCGAGGGAATGAGGCAGAGGCGAGACACGTCTTCACAGTTAGTGATGCCTTGCCTTTGCCTTGCCTTGGCCCCCTCAGACATAAGTCCGTTGGCGCACCTCTGTAGTCTGCACAACCAGTCTTCTCCATCCATCCCGGCACTCTGCCCTTCTCAAGACGTCTTCCAATTCTAGGCCTGTCCACTCCGTGATGTTGTTTTCCCAACTCTTTTTCTGTCGGCCATTCCACCACTCACTGTGCCTTGCAGGTGATGTTACCTGTAGAGAGGAAGTGTGAGGTGCTCATAATTATTATCTTGGTTTAAAATGGTTATTGTTACCTACACTCTTAAGAAGAGAAGAGAACTTAAAACTATTTTTCAAAGGCAGAGTGGGAGTGACAGTTTTAACAGGAGTGTGTAGATTTTTTTTTCACACTTTTTTTTTAACATTCGCGAGAGCAACAGCCCCCCCCCCCCCCTCATTCACGTTACGTTTATATGTGTTTTTTAAACTGGAGAAAAGGTGGAGTCAGGTGGGACAGGATTGTATATAGATATAGATAAAAAAAAAATGCACTAAGCCAATTTAACTTTATACTTTTCACGTTTTTCATTGCAAAAGTGAGAAGAATTGCAGTACCTATTCACAACTTTTTTGTTGCTGTTGTTCATTATCATCAGGCGGTCAAGGGCGTAAAAGTACTACTACTGCTGGCCTGCAATTACTGGCCGCTACCCTTTCTCCCAACTTCATATACATTCCATGCAGAATGAGGGGCCGTCCCGTATGTTTCTTCTTAAGTGAACAGCTGTGACTTCCTCAATTTGTCCCGGAGCTTTTGTGGCATATGGTCCAACAGTTTTACTTGTTGCTGCTGCATCTCTTTTCTTTTGGCAGTGGATTTTCTGACGCCATGAATGAAACAAAATGGACAAAGAAGTACACAAAAACTGTAGTTATCGTAGGATTCACTGGGGAAATTTCAGAAAATTGATTTAGTATTTTTTTTTTTCTTCTTTGTCAAGGAAGATTTTTTTTTTCTTCTTCTTCTTCTTCAAGGACTTCTTCAAGGAAGATGAAAACACACGTACAAACCATCATAGCACAGACACACACACACATACACACACACACTCACGCGCGAAAATGCATACACATGAAAAAGGTAACTCTGACAGGTATTTATGATACCAAAAAAACGATCTTTGAGAGGGGGGGGGGGGAGAATGCGTTATGTCCGGAGCAAAAATCTACCTATCTTTCTATTGCTTGAATCACAGATGGACGTTTCCAGCCTGTGAAGAGTAAGATAGAGAGAAAGAGAGAGAGAGAGAGAGATACCTTTTATGCCAGTTTCATTTGGAAAGACATTGATTAGAGAGCGCTTAGTACATATGAGACGCGACACGATGAAATCAGGCACTCAACAGACTGAGGCGATCGGAGAAATCACAAGTTTTACAATAGTGAATGAATTTTTAACGCATTTTCTTTTCTTCTCCTTTTTTTTTTTTTTTCTTTTTTTCTTCTTTTTTTTTTCTTCCCACTATATATATATATAGTGGGAACATGAGTTTGGTGGAATGTGCTTCTACAAAGTTTTTGACCAGAGGGTGACCAGGGGATGTGAGCCGAGGTATATGGAGGTGAGGTAGTAAGCCCGATGTTTGAGCAGAAGAGGTGAGATACAAGAAAGATATAAGTTAGACCACGCGGTATATGATTCTCAGGGGTGATGATGTCTCTCTGTAAGGCGGGATGAAAAAAGAGGCCATTAGACAAAGAATATTGGCTTTCTGTTGGAAGAAGGTCAGCTAGCGGGGTGAAGGTTGACTAGGTATTACTTACAAAAGAAATATAAAAAGGCAGGAGTGATGGAGGAGGGGAAAATGAAATGGAGGTAGGGGAAAAGACCTCCGAGAGTACGGTGGTGGTTGGTCGATAGCGAAGGTAGGTAGTAGGACTCTATATAGAGCTCTCCTAGCCATTAAGAGAGATTAGCCCTTTAGCCCTTTACGTCTACACTGCCTTAGGAAGGTGTGGAGCAATTTGGGAGCAATTTACGAGACTAAGCAGCTAACCAGGATCTCAAAATACTTAGTAATGTGTCTATCGGTGTGAGGTTGAGTTTTTGTACCCTATAGTAAAAAAATCCTGGGTCAATTTTAAGACCAAAGAAATGCACTGACGCCTAATTAAAGAGAGATGGGGAGGGGAGGGGGGGGGGGAGAGCCATCGAAATATCTGATGTCAGAGGGAAATGATATTCTATGATCATGGCGTTCACTGTTTTTAGTAAATACTTTTTTCTCCAATAACAATTAAAATGCTTTTTACATGATCAGTTTGTGACGTGGACCTTCACCTGGTTGTGAGACAAAAAAAAAAAATATGATTATTTTGCTGCTAGTTATGATGAGGATACAAAGACGCTTTCAATACACCCCCAGGTAAAGATAATCACTTCCTAGAATTCCAGGTTAGGAGACGACTTTTAGCTTCTCAGAAGTGTATACTTTCCCCACAAACCACTTTATATTTTTGCTCATTTTTTTAAAATCACAATCTTCGAGGAGAATCACACACACACACATCTCTATAAAAATTTAAAAAAAACAAGAGCAGGTGCTTTTAGAGGCAAGTAAAAAAAAAATATTTTTAAATGATATCTTGTGAAGAATATTCTTATAACAAATAAATAGTCTTCAAGACATTGAAAGATAAAAGCAACAAACAACATCAACCCCCCCCCCCCCCACACACACACACACACGTGTATAATCTTAGTGTTTATAACTAAGTGAGTGACCCTGGAAAATCGAATTTCTCCCCTAGAATGGAAACAAAAACAGAAACCTAATTGAGTGAATGCCTTGAGAGCCTCCGGAACACTAGGGGCTTTCAGCCATTACTTCTTTTATGTTGTTAGTCCATTTTTCAGGGGATATGAAGAAACAACACACTGGATTTTTGGTAAAAAAAAAATGATAATAATAAGCCAACTCATTAAAAAGCTTAAAAGAAAATTTTTATTGATACACATTCTATGTTGAAGGGGGAAGGATGCGGGGAGAGAGTACTGGGATTTTGGAAACTGGTGGGGGATCTTTTTAATCATATATTTTTACTACCACAGGTTTTGGCATGCCCAAATTACAAGAAAACAATGAGAAAAGTTGAAGCGGCCGCCATCTTGGTTGGATTTTGCTACCCCGATAAGACGATAGTCTCTAAACTGCCCCCCCCCCCCCAAACCGATTTGCTTCTAATTTTTGTAGTGTCTAAATACTTCTCAAAAAAAATCTGTCATGACAAAATTTAGTTTTTAGCTACCATCAAGTTATAATTGGATTTTTCGAAACTTGACCCAAAAATCTCAAATTTCTCAAAAACTTCAAATTTTAAAAAAGACAAAAGTTAATATTTCTACATTCATTGAAATGGAAAAAAAAAATACTGAAAAAAAAGATAAAAAACTGAAAACATAATTCTTTCT
>JBCAUA010730870.1:0-12500 GCA_038406235.1 Peronia verruculata | reverse complement strand
AGAAAAACAAAAATAACCTACATATTTTATTCATACATAGATGATAAATAATTATCTTCATCATTCAGATGTCAGTCTGCGAACCTTTATATTAGCAAGCGTTCTGTTATATGGGTGCCCATCGTATGCATGAGTTAAGCCTTCAGTGAAATACCAACAGATTCAAGATCTCCGATGATAAAGTAAGTATTCAGGTTTCAAAACTGCCAAGGAAGCATGATGTTGTTTCTTTTTAGATGCATCGATCTGAAACATGACCCACATCAAATTTGGTTTACTAGGCAGAAAGGTATAATGTGTTAACCTCCTGCTGTGGGTACAGATGCTAAACAAAAAATAGCCCAATTCATTACGTCCCCGTCGGTTTCATATGCTTCAGATTGATCGACCAATTTAATATCTGAACACAGTTACTGTTAGAACTCCTTTTGATGTTTCAAGCATTACGAAGTAATGTTGCCCAAGTCAAATTTTCTCTACGTATGAAGTCACAACAGAAATCATTCAATGTTTATATCTAAGGCCAGCCACAGTTGAGTACAGTATAAAAATAACGAACAGCCAGTATTGTAGACACTGGCCTATATCACTGATTTCCGGGAAATATCATTTGAATTATTCTAACGGGGATTTTTTTACTCCCCTGAAACATTTCTAATCATATCAGAGAGCAAATGTCCCTATTTCAGAATTGATTTGTGAGCTATGAAACGAATATAAGAATGCGGAATTGTCCAGTAGGATAACTTCATTGATCAAGTATACAAATTAATCTTTTCGTGACAGAACAAAGTATCAGTGCACATGAGATCTACAAAAGAAAGTGGCAATCCCAATTTTCAGAGCGCTATCCTTATGAGATGTATCCATCTCTCCAGTTCTCTTACTTGAATGAGTTTTTAAATTTCTCACACACAACATAATAATGAAGTAGAAAAGTCGATCACATAATTGTTTCACACATATCAATGCACCTTAACAGAAACAGTTCCAGAGGTTTCTCGCCTATCCATGAAGAAGAAGACTAGTCTGTAGGCCAATCTGGCAAACAGCGCCAATACAAGCGCTAGCACTGAGCAGGCGGGATAACCGCCACGGAATCCCGTTGTCTGGCACTGTCGCTCTACTCGTCCATTATGATCGGGTCTCTCGTAATGCTCTTACAGAAATAAAGTTATGCCACACACACACACCCGTTTAAAGCCTTTGTTGCTCTGGCGGCAGAGACGGTGGGACGTAGGATCAGGTGTAGTGATCCGTGCCCTGCCCGGCCTTACGTTAGCGACCTCGATACTCGCTATGGTTCCAGTCCCCGTCGGCCCTAGTGACCCGCGCCCAATGTGTTCACTGTTCACTTTTTGGCTGTGCAGGGGTGCGGTGCGCAAGACTGGCTTTATAATCCATTATACTGATGGCCTTTATTCTATGTTCATTCAGTTTAACTGTCTCTTTTCATCTTGATGCGTTATCATACTTTATTATTACCGTTATTGTTGTTGCCGTACTTGTTTTCATCCCCCCACCCCCCTTTTACCGGTGGTCCTATCCAGACAAGTATTGTAGCTAGAAGAACCTATACCAGTGCGATAACATTTGTAAGGTTATGCATTGTGTGAGACTCCTTTGTTGTTCCATTCATCTTCGTTACTGTTTCAAAGCAGCTGTTACTTTGTATATTCGACTCTCTTATGATACACAAACAAAAATTTGAACTGAAGTTTACATGAAATTCTCTAAGCTTATTTCCTTGTTCATAATATCTGTAACCCCGTTCACTCGATTTTGGATCCTTCAATTAGTGCCACGGTTGAGGTGATTATTTGTCCATATTTATCAGCTTGATTATGCCGATTCCAATGTCTATTACAGATTTACAATACAGAATCTCCAAAACTATAAATGGGTTGATCTAGTCAGGACATCGAATTGTTTTCCACTGAGTTTTTGTACTGTTCTGTTCATAATATTGGAAGTCTGTCCAAAGTCAAGGAAGAGCTGAGGACCACATAATATAACCTATGGAGACAATGCAGGACAGGAAGCGAGAATAATCAGAGCAGCACAGTTACACCTTCACCTGCAGATACTGCATGTGGCCACGCTCATCAAAGATCGATAGATTCAGCTATCAAAGCACTGCAAGATCAACAGAAGACGACTAAGTTATGTACATGTCCTTGCCTCTAGGGTACCAATGTAAAATATATACTATTTCAACCATCTGTATAGACAAAATGAACCATGTTATAATAGAAATATTTGTAAGCATGGCATGGTGCTGGTGATGGTATCAATAAATGGCCATGTGATGAGGATGGTCTTGATGAGACATGGTCGAGCACTATATATAAGATACTTGTACAACTGTGGCTCATGCTTTTCCTTGTACGTAATGCCAAATCCTGTGTTTTCCTCATACGGTAGTCAAAGCTTTGATTCTCTCCGTCCCCCATACAAATCTCTCCCACTTATTCCAAAACAAAATAGGTGACAAATTCCGTACTGACTACGGGTGTCGTCTTGCTCGAGGGGTTAGGTGTCTGCTCCTCGGCGAACGTTGTGGATTCGAACTCTACTGGGGTCTGAGAAAGTTGTCGAACGTTTTTTTTTTTTTTTCAGCAATAGCCGTCCCCATGCTTCTTCGGCAAGGAAGCCAGATCTCCAGCCATATAGGATAAGGGCCAAGACATTGCTTAGGTTCCGTTTATACATTACAAAGGTTAAAAAAAATAAATAAAGAGTAGGAAAAGACGTGCTGTCCGGGAAAAAATTCGAAATTCCAGATTTCTACCCCAAAATTGCTTCTAACGATACTGGACATGCATTTAAAGCCGAGATGACCCTATTTGTTTGTGACTGAAAGTTTTGCAGGTTTACATAGGCTAGGTGATGGTAACAATATCAACAGATATGGACTGGACACAACGATGGCCAATGATTTACATCGGACATCTTACAAAATGTGTTACCACTGTGTGATTCAGATGAGCTATGTCACTCACCCGTCTGCCCCCCCCCCCCCCCATGGGGCCAGGGGTTTATAAGTAGGCTCTCTGCTCCCACCTGCAGGCGGTGTAAGCCCGCCATCGGTGGAGTGTCTCCCATGGAGTGCCATCCTCGACATTCCCGGGGAGACATTTCTTCTCGCTCTCTCCTTGCTCCTGTCTTCTGTCCTGCTTTCTTTCCTCTCTTCTCTTTGACGTGTAAACGTATCTTACCGTGTTTGACACAGTATAGCCGTAATCGTGCTGATGTGCCGTTAAATTCCAACACAAACAAACAAACGCATACGTCTGATATTGCAAGAACATATCATACTGAAAATCATGTTCTATGTAGAAAGAGAGAGAGATATAGACAGAGAGATACTGAGAGAACCCAGAAAGAAGGAGAGGGCGGATACAGACTGAGTGAGTAAAGAGGGAGCGAGAGTGAAGAGGTTATTTATTGTGCATGTAGTTATTCTTCTTGCTTAGGGTGTCGATGTTGGTGGCAGAACTCTTTACTGTATCCCGTCAGATCGGAATGAACCCTGAAAAAATCCTTTGGGTGCACCAAAAAGAAAGTAGGCACACGGATCTATAATGTCGGGACAGACCACCCAATCTTCCCTGGGCTACAAGGTCTGTCGATTACATCTAGATCTAACTGCTATCGAAACAGATCGCAGGCGTGACAGCGTTATAGCAGACCACCATGTACACTGTAGAACATACGCCTACAGTATCCTAGGCTGAGTGACGTGTCCAGTTCAACAGTCTGCAGCTAATCCCTTTAGGAATTAGAGCACTGACCGGACACGAAAAAAAAAAAAAAAACGTTTCTGGTGTTTGCAATGTGCGGTTATTACAGGTTTACCTGACGGAAGTATGCTCGCACCCATCTGCCGCCCGCCAACCAAACACAACCAGACCATAACATGGATCAAAACTTTGAGTAGTTTAAGGGGGGGGGGGGTAGCCGAGGAGTTAGACATCCTCTCTTTGGCCAAAGGTTTGAGTCGCGGGTTTGAATTCTACCGGGGGATTGGAAAAACAAAAATCTGCATATTCTTTTTCAGTGACATTCCCTTCTGAAGGAGGAAAACCTTCGCGGATAAGGGTGCAGATTTCGGAAAATTCCCAACTTTCCAAATTTCGTCCAAAAAAAAAAAAAATTCTTCACAAAGAAGTGGGCACGCACTTAAGACCGAGATTATCATACTTTCTCAGAAATTGAAAAACCTGATATATAATATGTATAAAAAAATAAATTATAAAAAGTTTCCGGGAGGCCGTGACCAAAGGGTAGTGCGTCTTCTTCTCGATGACACTGCAGTCGGTTTCTTTCCTTATCAGTAACGGTGGACGTTGAAAACAGAACCTGTTATTTTCCCCACTGACTCAACAATGCTCTGACCTTCCTAGGCAGGGACGCCCAACGTTTAGCCTTCCGATCTACATTTCGGAGGTCCCCTGTGTCTTTTCCGCACATTAAAAAGGGGCGTTTGGCAGCAAACAACAGCTAAAGAGTAGGAGGACATTTCTACTCAAAAATTTCTTCTCACCAAACTGGGCACTCACTAAAAGCCGAGATAATCTTACGTTTCCTTTCTACTCTCTTTTGGATAGTGTTCAATTATGACATTATCCGGTATTGACCAATATGCCAAGCACATGTTTGTCGTCAGACGGTAGGAGATTATCTTGTGACGAAGATCGCAGTCAGACCGTATTATGCCCCTCCCAGAGATCAGCTGGTAAAAGTACAAGAGCTGGCCTCCAATTTGTCGATTCTTTCAAACAACACTACACCTGCATATGCACATATTGTTTACCGCATATGCCAATTCAGTGCACTTAATCTGCCAGAAGAGAAATGAAGACTAAATGCGTGAATCAAAATCTTGCCGTAAGGGTTGCATGTCATAAGAATGTTGTAAAAAATTATTATTATATTACTTCTACATCTGCTATCTTATTTAAAGGCTCTCGTGGTCTCATTTTAGAATTACTGGAACCTTTCATAAGCGGTTTCTGTGTATGTACAAAGAAGATGACATGCACGTGAATGTGTGATCAATACTTATTAACATTATGCTTAATGTCTACGATTTTATTTAGAGAATTTTTAATTCAGCACATTTTACACTGTAAAAAAAAAATGTTTTTCCTGGAAATAACGTTATCTTATGTAAGCGATAGTTGACTTATACCCCAAATCTGTAGTTTGTCACTCAGTTTACAAACATGATGTAGACAAGAGAATATCACAGCTGTTTTAATTCTTGAGCTCATCTATATGGGCTGACAAAAATAAACATGGGCATCGTGTTTTCCAATTTAATGCTGGATGTTTAAGTTAAACAACAATTAAAAATAAAGCACCTCAAAGTAACTCATGATGATCAATTTATTTATTTTCTTATGACAGGAACACTTATTCAGTGCCTGCCTAGGACACCCGGAAATAGCTGGCATTTAACTTGACCTTTGATAACTCCTGGCAAATAATTCTTTTGTTTAAAAAAAAAAAAAGGCCCAGGCTTGCTGTCAAGCATATCGTCGCCACGCATGTAAACAGTTCTTGATCAGGGCTATTACTTTCCTTTGCCCTTCACAAGGGTTGTAAAACTGAACATACAAAATTTTTGGCTAGAATTATTACGATACGAAGAAAAAAAAAGTTTCCTTGTGCAATAAATTTGCTCGTAATTTTTTATAAAGTACATTTCAAACTGAGAGTGCTAAAGTCATTTTTTTTTCCCTCTCCATGCTGCTTGTTCAACACCCTTGTGCTCGCAATTGCCAAGGAGATAACAAGGCTGGTCACAGAAAGAATTCTCATTAACTAAGCATATTCAGCGTCGTGTAATTTTAAATGTTGTGTGGGGGAGGAGGGGGGGGGGGAGACAAATCCTGAAATCGGGTGCTTTTCTGCTTTCGGCTTTCATTTGCCCTTAAAAGTTTTGTCTTTTGCTAAAATAAAAATGCTATAAACAAATTGATATGTTCTTTGTAGGGTCTTGAAAAGGTGGTCATTCAGTGGTTGTCCGGTACTTCAAACCTGCAGATCCTGGTTCAGTCGGGGGTCGATATTGAATGTCAGATCGGCAATATTCGCTTTTCTAAGGGCTAATAGTGCACAAAAGACTTGATTATGACCTCCGCCATCAATATCGAGAGCTCCAGTGCTGGGAATGGGCACTGTCTGACCACTGGAGACGCTGACCACACCGACAATCTGCGAAATATTTCACCAAGACCTCTAAAATGAAGTTCCCAGGGTCTAATAAGAGCATGATTTACTCCATTTCTGCTGTTTCTTAGTACGGTAGAGCACTGTCTGTTATAACATGAAGGATCAAGACACTTTTGTCTCTGACCAACGAAGACATGGTGACCATAATAAAGACCTCCCGGGACCTGAAACTGCTTCACGGCAGGCCGTTAGTGGTAAGGGTAGGAGAGCAAAAAGGGATGAGCAAAAATATGGGCAGATGCCCACTAAAAGTCTAAACAAGTGATAGAAATCAGGGAGAGAACCTAGCTATCTGAAACAATCATGTTTTGAGTTTGGAAGTCCGATATAAAAGCTTCTTTCTGGTATTTTTCTCGTTAAAAATACTTTCAATGCGTTTTTTTTTTTTTTTTCACCACAATGACGTTGTTCACACAAATTTTGCACCAATTATCATGAAATTTGGCATGAATACACATCAAAACTTTTTTTTATTGTCAGAGGGAATTTTTTATATCGTTTTGTTTTTGAGAAATTTGAAATTTTGGGGTCACATTTTCGAAAAATCCGCCACCCTTGAGCATACCAATTTTGAAAAATTATGGAAAATAAACTAAGCACTTTATCAAAAATCTGGTCTTGCAAAATTTTGATGCTGTAAAATGTATGTGCAAAGTTTCAGGCTTATCGGTTGAAACATTAAAATCATATTTATAGTAAAATTATGCAATATCGGCAAAATCCAAGAAGGCGGTCGTTTTTATGGCAACCATGAGTGGTTTCGATTATTTTTCGATTGTTTTCCTCTAATTTGAGCATGCCAAAACCAATAGTAACCATGAACATAATTTCCACCCAGCGGTTTTCAAAATGACTCCCGGGGCATAAGAGCAACGGATCTACTTCCTAAGTTGTGTTGATCGAGTTTACCCACCCACGCTCTTTTAACTCCAACAAAACAGGTGTTAATTAAGCAGCGTTTCAATCGTCTCAAAGCTACAATGTCGCCTGTAACCTGAGGTGTCACCTCTTCTTATTCCCCTGTATCTCCTCAAGTCCTCTCTTCCTCGATCAGCCTGTAGGTTCGGTTGCAGCACATGAACACCGGATCTACTAACCAAAGCATGGTAAACTCTTTTGAAGATCATCAGGTCTTTTGCAGAGTTTGGAGGGAGATGTTGCATCACTGGTGCCAGAATCTCGATTATTGTATCTTAAGTGTATGTGACCCTGTCCATATCTGCCTTGCACAACATTGCTATCCTATTACCCTTTTCTTTTTTTCCGCACACCCAATTTCTCTTTTGTCAGTGCAGTGCTCATGGCATATTCACCTTTGCTTACCTCAAACACTGACCAATACTAATTGCAGCATTATAGCAAGAAACCGTGGGCTTCGATAAATCTGTCAATATGTATACTGGCTCAAATTACAGATTTTCAGTTCACAGGGCAACAAATCTAACTTTCGTTGCCCGTGCGTTCTCATTCCTACTGTGGTCTCGACTTTGTAAGTGAAAGTTATCGGGATTCTAAGACAATGTAATAGAATTTTACAGTGTAGTGCTTGGTGCTGTTTTCTCCCTTGTATTGTTAAATATCGGTCACTCTGTTGTTTTCTCTCTCTCTCTCTCTCTCTTTCTCTCTTTATCTTTCTCTCTAATTGTAATGCAGGGATTCACGGTGTTATTTGTCCACTTTGATAAGGATGAGTACAATGTAAAGGACAGATTTGTCGATGATGCATTGTTTGCGAAATTCGAGTTCTGAAAATACAGGGTTGTTGAAAAAAAGGAATGAACCGATTTCATAACTCATTGCCTCGGACCTCAAACATCCGTATGGAATTAGTGACCACTCGAAAGAGACGTTTTCTTAGCATTGGATACTGCCACAGTTGCACCGTAGTTGCATCGTTTTTCTGGCAACGTTCAGTTATTTTGTTTTAACCTGGGAATGGCTAGTCCTCAGCAAAAGGAGTTCTGCGTTCTGAGTTCGCGAAAAACAAATTCAGTTGCCGCAGTGCAGTATGCTTTTCGAATGCGATTCGACATTAATTCCTCCTCTCCTAAGAACATTCGAAGATGATCTGAACAGTTTCAAGAGAGTGGGGGTCTGTGTGAAGGAAAAAGTCCGGGACGACGACCAGAAGTTTTTGGAGGAACAAGTAACGGGAATCCGTTCTGCGTTTGAGATGCTGCCCGGAAGTCCATAGATCGAGTAGCTTGCGATTCCTAAATCCACCACATGGTGTTTGCTAAGAAGATGTCTTCATTTGAAACCATACAGACCACCCCTTACCAATGACGGCAAGAGGAAGCGGATGAAATTTTGCTGTTCGATGCTGGAGACGATAGAAGTGTACACAAATAACTGGGTAAACAAAAAAAACAGAACTTTGCCAGGGAAAAAAATAAACGACGCAAATGCAGCACTCCTGTTGCAGCTATTCAAAACCTAGAAAACTCCCTTTCAAAGGGTCATTGACTCATTCCATGACAATGCTGAAGGACTGAAGCAACGCGTCACGAAATCAATTTATTCTTTTCGAATAACCCCGTATAGCTAAAGAGAACATGTCACACGTAATTAGGCACGGGTCCCATCATGTTAACAGAGACAACTATAATTATACACTAGAGACACTATATACTATAAACCTGCAACAAAACCGATAAATAGCTTATAGGCTAGAAGAATTGCTGAAAGTATCCACATGAAATTTGGCACACAATATTGTTACATAAAGATCTGTGTTTCTAGTTACATAAAACACACACAAAAAAAGGAAGCTTACCATGTCTGACGTTATACTAAAAAGGCGATAATTATTGAATAGTAAATTCGCGAGGGTTTTTTATCACTGTTTGTATATCTATGGTTTGATCTGAATTGAAGCTCAATAGAAAGGTCCTTTATGTTACTGTTTTTCCGCTTCCGCTCCCAGAGCATCCAAAACAACTGATGCGTTTTCTTTGACTAACGTTCAAGTTTAATCGTCCAAAATACCAACATCGAGCTGCGTACGCTTGCCATACACTTAGAGTAGCAGGGCAATGTCGGTTGCAGCTACAATCTCCTGCGGAGACCGTGGGTTTTCTACTAATATGTGTGAATCCTCTAGAAATGTTGAATATAAGTAATAATAATAATAATGATGATGATGATGATGTTAACAGCAACAACGACAGCAATAACAATAAATTTGTTAAAAATACATTTTTTTTTTTAATTGACTGGTTGTAAAAGTGAAGAAAGTCTAATGCCCAAGATTCAATTCTCCTTGCTAGGATATATTTTTATATCTGGAAAAAAATAAAAATTAAACCAGTATATCTAGTGAATCAATCTGATAACTCAATATCATAGGCACGATTCATCATTAGTTGGCAAAATAATAGCGAAATCCATGTTCCTCCTCAGTAAAGATGATGACCAAAGAAAATGCACCACTGCCTATGTAATGAGACAATAGTTTTACGTTCTTCACGTGAAAAACCCACAAAGGCAAGAAAAATAGATTCTGTTATCACTGGATTCACAAATAAGGCATGTTTTGCACAGAAAGTCTGTGGTCTTACTTGACTGTTTGTACGAATAAAGCAGCAACATCTGGGGCGCTCTGTGCTAACATTGACCGTTGTCTCAGCGTAGCCCTCTAGTGCTAAGACTGAAAAGAGACATGTTACGCACTTTCATAGGTAAACGGTCGCTGGGGAGTTAGCTGGACTGAGAAGAGTAAACAGGACGAGTAGCCATTGTATGGGGACACAAGGGGGAAGAGAATACCTAGGACTCCAGTGAAAGGTGAGAGGGAGACCCTATATTCATGTCTAGAGGCTACGTATTCAGGACACCCACAGAGCACATAAAGAAATCCGTTTCTCTCATTGTTTTTATGATATTGGCTATAGAGTAGACGTTCATAGGTTATATTATGAGCGTTCCAAGTCATAATCAATGAAGCACCGGGTTGACAAGTCATAGCATGGCGCTACTCTTTCTTTCCTTTTTTTTTTTTTTTTATAATAAGGGGATAACAACGTATAGTTTTCTTTGTGGAGCCATCTATGAACTATGTTTATCTGTCTGTCTGTTTATCTGTCTGTTTCTCCGTCAGTCTGTCTGTTTTATGCCTCTTTATATGTCTGTCCTGTCGTATGTCTATCTGTGTGCCTGTTTGTCTGTGTGCCTGCCTGCCCTTATCTGTCTGTCTATCTGTCTTATGTATGATTATCTGTCTATCTGCCCTGCCCCTCCTTTTTATTCGTTCTTCTCTTGTTCTCTCATCCCTTGCCTTTCATATCCCCATCTTTCTTTCCTTCCTCTCTTCTCAGTTTCCCCATCCACTCTCTCTCTCTCTCTCTCTCTCTCTCTCCCTCTCTCATCTAGTACACTTTCGAGCTCCCTTACCCACTTTCCTCCCTTCGTCTCTTTTTTTTTTTTTTTGTCCTTTGTTCCTCATCCCTTTGCCACTCTTTCCCTTTTCTCGCCAACTCTCTACCATTCTTTTCTCATTTTCTTTGTTTTTCCCAAAGAAAGTTCAGTTCTCTTCTAACTTCTTTTGTTTCTCCTCAATCGACTCATGTCGTCGTTCCACCCTCCCTGCTCGTCCACATTATTCTCTTCCTGCTTTTGCTGTTACTTTCAAGAACTCATGTGTTGTCTGAGGAATGACCTCCCTTTGTCTGTGGTGATCTTTGCATATTAAGTTTTTTTTTATTTTTTTATTTTATTTTATCATTTATTCTTATTGTTTCATTTCCTTTGTTACTGCAGCTGTTATTGCATATGTCGCCGCCATTGTTGTCTTTATTATTCTTGTGTTGTTGTTATTGTTGTTGCTGACGGTGCTCTTGCTGTCTTTTTGCTATTCTTTATATTCTTGATGTTGTAGTTGTATGCAACATGTAGTTGTGGTCGTTGGTCTTGACAGCTGTACTTTTAATCCTGTCACTGCGCCCTCTATTGTGTCTGAATTTCAGCACTTCATGCAGTGGAAGGATCTTATAATCATTTGTATGACAATAGGCCTAACGTCCCCACAATGATTCAATACTCTACCGGTACTGTCTTTTCTCATTCTAATCAGATCGGTATCGAACTTTGAAAAACACCCGAGACATTCTGGCGTAATCAACATGTTAAGGCTCTTCTTGTCAGAGTAATAGAGCTGGAGGAAAGCATAATAATATTACTTTACAGTACTATTTATTGTGATTCTCCATTAAGATCAGGACCGGTTGCTTTTGTTCCTTGATCCAGTGCATAATGTGTTCCCAGTGTTCCTCCTCCTTTCCAGTAAACACACATAGACACGTAGGCCTATAGAATACAGTTCGCTTATCACAAGATCCTCGCAGGGTGGCCTGTGCTTGTAGGCAGGCGGCTTTCGTGCTTACTACAATATCTAAAGGGCGCTGCTTTATTGGACGAAACACCGAGCAGTGTACAAGGGGTTCTTAGCTTTCTAAAGTCAAAAAGCAGATCTATGGTAGCACCTCACTTGGTATGATTGTGTGCAGGGTATTTTGTTAAAGAAATGACGATAGAAATGTTGTGGGAGGTTTGTGTATGTGTGTTGGGAAGGGGGGGGGGAGTTGACGACGTATTGAAACTCATAACAAAAGTATCAGTAGGCCCACCAAGGATAACATTTCTCCCATTTCTTGTGCAATAACATTCGAAATCAATCAAGCATTTTTGCTTCTTCGAAATCGAATTTGAGATTATTTCAGCATCCATCACCGACTGGTTGCAACTAAAGATCGAACTGTTATAAAGTCATTAGGGAAAATACTCGGATTGGCAACAGAATATCGATTAAATAGCGTTTTCTTGGCGGAATTGCCAGTGGCACCCATTAACAGAGAAGAAGTTGACTTCTGTGATGGATTAAATATGCCATGTAGAGGACTTGGATAACTTGGTGCAGTGTACGTCAACGTGGGTGATACTGATAGATCTAGAGAATACTCTGTCATTTATGGAAGAGTTTGACGTGTGGGAGAATGGCAGTCATAGTTATATATTAAATTAATCATTTCAAAAAGCAGGAGGACAGTCAAGTAGACAGATCCACCTATCGACAGACAGGCAGACAGGTAGGTGGATATTTGGATAGATAGACAGTAGTTAGATAAATACGCACAAAGAAAGAGAGACAGAAAGAGACGCACACACAGACTGACAGACTGACAGATTAACAAATAGATAGATAGATAGATAGATAGATAGATAGATAGATAGATAGATAGATAGATAGATAGATAGATAGATAG
>JBCAUA010730759.1:0-15152 GCA_038406235.1 Peronia verruculata | reverse complement strand
TCACTGATGGTCACAAAAGGATGTTCACTTCAGATACAAACTCACAATCGTGCGCCAAAAATGTGATAATACGGAAGCACCACCGGCAGCGCAGGGAAATTTCGAATTCTGATAGGGCGGGCGGGGAGTTCCCCTCAGGTGTCCTATTGACGTGTGATTTATTGCGCGCCGGCCGGCTAATTAAAGGCACGCTGAGGGCCGTTTTTCACAGCCGTGCAACATTCAATATTGAACGGGATACAATGGTAAACACTAATTCAAGAAAAGAAAATTATGCGCAATCATGTGCCTGTCCTAGGAAATGTACTTTCAGTTTCTTAGAATGAGTGAAATTTTCTTAGAAATGTACATGTACTTTTGGTTTCTTATATGCGAGTTCTTGTATTCAGCGGGACAAGAAATCTGCTTTCCTAAAACCGAGTTTTCTTATAAGCGAGTTTCTTGTATCCGAGTGTTTGTAATACAGTTTGGCTGGGGGAAAAAAATCCGTTGACAATAACCGAGTTTTCTTATATCCGAGTTGCCTATATCCGGCGTCCACTGTACCTAACCACCGCAACGCTATGTGCCACACTATGGCAATCTACAGCTGTACCTATTTTTAGGCATGCGTCTGTAAACATGTCTATAGCTCTGGTATTTAACCAAAGGCCGGGCTCAATCCAAGGAGCTCTGCATCGGAACGAACACAAAAACTTCGAACAAAGGCCACCAGCGACTTTGAGAAGGACCGGTATAAGCTGATGAACAACTCCGTCTTTGGCGAGGCAATTGGGAACCTTCGAGAGCGAGTCGATGTTAAACTAGTGCGGAAAAGTGAGAAAGATAAGCTGCGACGTCTGATCGCAAGCCCGGCCTTCGCACGAGTTAACATATTCGACGATGACTTTGCGGCTATTTAAGTTCACTAGAGCCGTTTGTCCGATGTTTGGATGTGTATCCTGCATCTCTCTAAACACCTGATGTATGCATTTTACTACAACCAGATGAAGAGCGTTGTCAGCTTCTCTACACTGACACGGACGGCCTGCCTCTGGAAATTAAAACAGAAGATGTATACAAAGATATGGCTAGATAATTATATAGACCTTCACGACACTTCATTTGTTATTTGCTGTTTGTTTGAGTTTGAAGAAAGGCACGTCGACACGGTTGCGGTCATATTGTGCCAGGAAAAGTAATACAACAGACAGATTTTAAAAGAAGGATAGGAAGAAGGAGGACTTATTAATTTGCAGGTTATTGTGTCTTTAAGTGCCTAGGTGGCCAAGTAGTTAAAATGTGCACAACTGGCATGGGCGGCTGGGTTTTGTCAACGCTTGATTATTTCCTTAGTCAAGAAACCTATTGTGAATGCTTCATTTAGTTCAGGTGTTGATAGGTGTCAAATGATAGCTGAGAAGTAATCTGCAATAGAGCAGCGTCTTATCCTGACGTCAGTTTGTTACATTCCCATTTCACTTGAAAGGAATTAAGGATGGTATGACACTTTAAGCCTTAATGATCTGTCGGACTTAATTTCTAAAGTGCATTTATACTGGCACAATTACCGCAAAATGTTGCACTTACTAAAATGATAATTCTTCACTTGATCAATGAGTTTCCAACTGATCTTGGGTGCTTCACAGCTGGTGTTACCTATGAAAATCCGAAAAAAAAAAATGACACATGCAGAAAATCCAAAGATCAAAGCGTAATTGTAGACATTCAAGATATAGTACTCTTTAGAAATCTTTGGTACAATCGTCTGTCATCTCTGCTGTCATTTTGCTTATATCAATTTAAATGAGTCTCCTTTAGTCTACCACTGAACGTATAGTACACTATGTGTATGTGTCAATGATTGTATTTAAAAGCAATTTATTAAAGAATTTAGAAATTTAAAAACTGTTTTCATTTTACACCACAAGACCCATAAGTCATAAAACTCACCAAACTGTAATGCGCACAACGTGTGAATTTCCCCCAATATTTGACACTATGTATGAGAAACCGGCCAGATAATTCCGTTAAGATTTTTTTTTTCAGGCAGATTCCTTTTAAAATTATAGCTTACCAAAAATAATAAATTACCTACTAATATATGAAACGATAATAAAATAATATCATAAACTATCACAAATAATAAAAATTGCTTTAACCCACCTGAACTAGGAAGATTTTCTCCCACTTTGAACTTGTCTAAGACTTACAGGGTTTGCGGGTGTTGCCGTTAATATATGAGTTAATAGGTATATTCATGATATGTTATATATGCATATGTATATAATATATAGCTATATTATTATACTATTTGGTCTCTTTTCTCTTGATGTCTCCCGTTATAAATATAAAACATTAGTTCCTAACAGTCTGGACCTTCCACCACGAATCAGGCTAGTGTTGTGTCATTGCCAACGACTTCATTTGATATTACAATGCCGATATAAAGTCCCATGATAAAATTATGCAATATCAAACTTGAAAAAGGGGAAATTGTCGCAAGATAAGTGTAACTGGAACAAAAGTTATTAACTGAGCAATGAAAGGACAAAACCACTCTCAATTTGCAGTTTCTCTCCAACAAAACAAACTATGATTTAAGGCCCCACAAACTGAGCAATTTCTGAATATGTAGGGTACAACTTCGATTTATCAATCATGGACGAAAAGTAGGGGGAGGGGGGGCAAGGTGGATGGTATGGACAGGTATTGCATAAAGGCCAGTTATGTGAGTCTGTGTGGAGAGTTTCAAACCATAGGTGGGGATAACTAGCGATGTTGAGTCGTTGATAATACCATCGTCTGTGAACGATTGTCGTAGTTAGATGGTATGGCAATGATAATGACATTCTACATAACAATTAGGAATAATACAATGTAGGCATCTATGTTCGATAGGTTTTAAATTTATTATATTTGTCACTCATAGTGACATGTTGTAATCCAAATTTTCTCATTCGTGTCCCATAATAATTGTGCGACGTTCACTTAAATCAAACCGCGAAATGGCGGCTGAGGACTGAATGAGAGCGTCCGGGGCCTAGTTATACTAATAAGCCTATATGTATGGCTATGTCCCTACATAAATTCCCTCCTAACTCTTATTCTTTCTATCAAACAAATAGAATGAATAATTTCACAATAATTTAATTTTTTTTTGTAAAAATAAATCATATTTTAGAACTGAACAAGAGAACATACAAATTAGAGTCTAATAATTATACCACACAGGTAGAAAAATGAGAAAATACATGATAAGTAAATGATCATAAACTGTGCGTGTTCAGGCAACTCCTTACGTTAGTACCCTGGCGATCTTATGTAAGTCATGAATATCCTCAATTATGCTATCAATAATATCATACGTTAGGTCACAGACCATTGCCCTGCCCCCTCCCCTTTTCTTTCTTTTTTTTTTTTTTTTTAAATTAATTAAATTTTAATGGCCTGGCATTCTGAACTGGCCCACAAGTTTGAAATCCCTTTTAACAGTTGCATCAAATCAGACAATTCTTATATGTACCACTTTAAGTGTCATGTGATGGTCTCTTCATACCGTTACCTACTGCTATCAACAAACTGCTTGCACCGTCTTTGGCATTCTGTGAGGTCAGCCGATAACTAGATTAGGTTATTAGGTCAGCCGATCTAAATTGTCCACTTCTATAATTGATAGACTAAGCACTTCGCAATATAACGGCTAAACAGTGAATGTTTGGACATTGATCATCACAGCGTGTCCCTCAAGGTAATAGTGTAGAAATTATTTTCATCTTACGTTAATCTAAACAAAACTATATTATTCAACATATCGCAGCATTTCTTTTCTTCTTCTTCTTTTTTTTAATGGGCCTGATAAACAAGAACTTGAACACATTTTTATCCGCTCCTGTTCAGAAAACACATGCAGATAATTATTAAAAGGCATAGTGATGTGAAATCTTGATGAATATAAGTTATCACAGACTGATAATCCAGTCTAGGATTTCTCAAAATTCAGATCACATGTATAATGTTTTTTGTTCCTCACACAGTTGAAGTTTCCAACGATGAATTCACTTGTTCTACTCTACTTGTTTGAAGTTATCATGCTTCTACTGTTGTATGGCAATCCATTAGTGATGTCAGTGACCGTACCTAATCCAACACCGCCCATTTTTCCACCATCCTTCAGCATTTCATTTAAAGAGGTAAGTGCACTTCTGAACTTTGCCAAAGTATCATCTTGAACGAGTTTCTTTTCCTAACTGAAAAATAATTTGTACTTTTCCAAAATGAGCGTAATAATTATAAAATTAATTTAAGGAAAAACGGTTACTTCGTCACAAGAAAAGCACTATTGATAAGAACTCTTTCTCAGACATCAAATAGAATTAACCAGTTTTTATTTGTTTATTTGCTTGATTTCTAATTTAAAAAGGAACAACAACTTGGAACTTGAACCCAGTCCTATCCATCCGTATCGTCTGCCAATGTTTTTCAATACGCATTGATGCATGAATTTTAGCCTTATGTTTGGTCAAGATCCTTCATTAAAACATAACCTAATTCAAATATTATCTAAAGCCATTTAAGCTCTCTAAGATATTAAAAGCGGTGTATTATAGGCTTAATGTGTCTAGTATCGTCACTCTTTGTGAATGTAATATGAGTCTTCTTTATCCTAGGTCACACTTCAAGGTGATAATTTGCTCAGCAGTAATGATGGAAATTGGTACTTTGACTATGAAAACCGTCAAGCTCGCTTTGATCATAACCAGGGTCAATACAACAATTTTTGTCAGGGCCAAGGGCTGAGTCCACGCAATCCTAGGTGAGTAGGGAGGAAGATGGTATAGGTGTGGAATAGTAACGATTAGTTACAGAACTCAGGATAGAAGATTGAAGATTCCTGAAACTAACTTAGGCCTATATAATAGTAATATTTTTAACTTGGCGTTTTCATATGAAGAGCGCAGCAACAATAATTTATGACAGATGGATGAATCGAATCACGGCTACAGTATAGTACTGCTTTCTTCCTGGTTGCGTTTCTGGGGCCGTATTTATAATCATGTCGTCATTGGCCTGACTTCAAAAGTTCTCCCAAAGCTGGTTGTCATGTAGTTACGGCAGGCCCTTTCCATGCTACTTATAATCACCTACTTAGACCAAGACAAGCTACACTTGTTAAGGCAGGAAAACGACCTTAAAATGCAAATGCAGATTAAAATTGTGCAACAGATGCTGCCCAGGCGCTGCGAGCCACAGATGGACCGAATTAGTCAAGGCGTCTGCTGTGGGAACCCGCTGGACTCTAGACAAAGCGCGTTTACAAAAAAGGCATTGTGAGGGGGTGAAATTTCAAAGCGTCTTGACAGTAGATGCCCTCTAAATTATAGTAGAAGTGTCAATTTTTAAATTAGGAGAGAAAAATAAATTTGAATAAATGGTAACAGTAGATGATACAAAAAGGGGACTAAAGGGAAGCCTACTGAAATTCACAAGAGAACGTTATAAGGATGGAAAGAAAAAGAGATGGCGT
This sequence comes from Peronia verruculata, assembly GCA_038406235.1. Lineage (NCBI taxonomy): Eukaryota > Metazoa > Mollusca > Gastropoda > Systellommatophora > Onchidiidae > Peronia > Peronia verruculata. The sequence goes on along the minus strand of JBCAUA010730759.1, from coordinate 9,646 downwards.
ATAACAAAAGAGGTAGAAAAAAGAAAGGAAAGAAGAAAGTCAATGTATTTGGATTGTATTTGGGTGAGTAGAAAACAAAATTTAATTAAATGCTACTGTAAAAACATAGGAGGAAAACGAAATGGACATTGATATACTACCTGGCAAACGAGATCCTGTTTTCTTTTTGTGTTAGATGTGATAGATAATAATAATAAATAAAGTATTTATATAGCGCTTATCCCCGTCATTACAGGCTCTAAGCTCTATAATCTATTATGACCCCAACAGACCTAAGAAGACACTCATAAACGTGCTCAGCTTCCTGGGAAGCATACAAGGCGGCTGCCTGTTAGGCGCTGAAATCCTTATCAGTCTAGCAATATCAATCACTGTCTATAGTCGGGTACCCATTCAAACCTGGGTGGAGTCAGGAAATGTGTATTTATTGTCTTTCCCAAGGACAAAATCTCGGGACCTGTCAGGATTCGAACTCGGAACCTCAGATCCCGAGTCCGAGGCCCAACCGCTAGGCCACGACACAACACAGTTTTGATAGATCAAAATGTTTTGGTACATATTACTTTATATTATTGTACTCTTGGACGCTATAAAGGTGCAAGGAGACAGCGAAGGACTTTAGGTCGTCAGAGCAGTGCATATTATTAGTGTGGTTGATTAAAATTTTAGTTTAGGGAGAGGGGGCGGGGCGTCCTGGAGGTGATTTTTTAAAATTATTATTGTAGATAAGTTATTTTAACCTTTTCCTTCGGATTAAGCATGTTCAGATTAAAAGAGAACAATGAAAAAAAATTGACTTTTCATACGGTTGCCATGGCAACGCCGCCATCTTGGATTTTGCGTCCCTATAATTGACTGATCTGTCTAGTCTGTTAAATTTGAACGAAACTTGATAAAAAATCGGTAACATATTGTCTTATGTAATGTCTAGAGAGTTACATATTTTCAGCCCTTCCCATGCAATAAAAAAAAATTTCTAACAGTTTTTGACAATGCCACATAGCGAAAATTCAAATTTCGTCATTTTTTCAAACTAAAAACCGATTTTTCTCTAAAACTTACCGATCGAATTTACCGTGCTTACGTACGTTTTTTAATTTTGTAGTGACATTGATGTACACTAAATTTGGTTTGAATCAGTTTCGAAACAAAACAAAAAAATAAACAAACAATCAAACAAAAAATGAACAAACAAGCAAACAAAAAAAGTGTTTTGAGAAAAACGCGTTTCAAGTTTTCTTTCAGCGAAAAATTGACATGAAGAGTTTTGTGTTCGGCTTTCAGGCTCGGAACAGCCTTTCCTTTACATACTAGCGCTCTTTCTATAACTCCTGTGTCTCTTGTTGTCGTTTTTTGGCTCTCTGGGCCAAATTTTGCTCCCTACCCCCATCATTATAAGAACCACTTTCGGGTTCTTGAGGGCCTCTGTGTGTCCCCCATATCATTTTTGAGTGCAAACCAAGAGTGTCCTGATCTTTACTAAGACATATAGTCGACATCTGAGCTATAAGTAGCAGAAAGAAAGCAAAATTTGCGCTATTTATAGGACGAGGAAAGTCATTTTAGAACATTTACATTGATGGTTTGCATGATCAGCAGTTTTTTTAGCGTCATAGTGGTCATCCAGTGTCCATCCCTGGAACTGGAACGTGATAATGCTAGGAGAGGTGATATTCAAGTGCTTTTTGCACCCTTTGGCAATATATAATCAAATCGCGATAACCTACGGCCTCATTTAACAGCCAGGTGGAGCCAAATTCTGATTGGCAATACGCTAAGTCTACCGTTAAATGACCATTGGTCAAACATGTTAGAATTGACTTAGCAAGTTTTTGATACCATTTTTTCACGCAGAAAAGGCAGTACTTTTAAAAGAAAATAAAACCGCAAAATCGCATTTTTTTGAAAAGCAAAATCCATGTTTCGGGGCGTGTTCCCACTCCCACCCCCCCCCCCCCCCCCTTTCCTTAATGATCATATCTCGCAGCGTTGGAAAATATTAATTAAAGCTCTTGTATTTACCACATGTCCGGAAAAATGCATAAATAATGATCACATCTCACAGCGTTTGGAAATATTGAATTAAAGTTCTTATTATTACAAGTTGTCGAAAAAATTGAATTAATGATCACATCCCACAGCGTTGGAAAATATTGTTTTAAAGCTTGTATTTTATAATGACTGGGAAAATCGCATTAATGCCTACATTTGGCAGCCCGTAAGAAAACATTTTATGAAAGTTCATTTTTTTTTTTCTTTTACAAGTTCTAGAAAAAAATTACAATAATGATCACATCTCGCAGCGTTGGAAAATATTAAATTTAAAAATCTTATCCTTACCTCTTGTCTTCCGACAGGAAGAAATGCACCAATATCTCGCGGCGTTGGGACATTTTGAATTAAAGTTTTTTTTTTTTACAAATTGTTGGAAAATATACGGTAATGATCTCATCTCACAGCGTTGAAAAATATCTACTAAAACCTTTTATTTTATAATCATCGAAAAAATCGCATTAATACCCACATTTGGCAACTCGGAAGAAAAATTGTATTGAAGCTCTTTTTTTACAAGTTATTTGAAAAAATTACATTAATTTATCTCGATTATCTCGCAGTGTTGGAAAATATTAAATTCAAGCTCTTATTTTTACAAGTTGTGGGGAAAAATGCATTAATGATCACATCTCGCAACGTTTGAAAGTTGGAGAATACTGAATTGAATCTTTTATTTTTATAATCATTGGAAAAATGGCATTTATGTCCACTTTTCGTAACTCTTAAGAAAAATTTTATTAAAGCTCTTATTTTAACAAGTTGTCGAAAAAAAAAAAATAATACATTAATGATCACATCTCGCAACATTTGAAAGTTTTAACTTTTTCATAATCATCGGAAAACTCGCATTTATATCACATTTCGCAATTTAAATAAATTTTAGCCGAACTCAAATTTACTAGGCAGTTTGTGGTATAAGCTTGCACTGTTGTTTCGATTTATCGATTATAAACAGCCTGAAAATGCGCACAATTTCTTGAAACAACCAAATAAACAAAGGAAAATATTAACCAAAATAAAACAGAAAGAGACAGGGAGAGAGCAAGTGTGTGGGGTGGGGGGGGGGATATAAATCTAGAATTTAGAAGTGACCAATCTAGATCTAGAACAAAGCATTTGTAATATGTGCTGGCTACGTTATAAGAACTAATACATTGTTATTAAATGGTCTGTCGATCATGGGATCCCGTAAGCAACTAATCAGGGACAAAATGTGCTCTGGAATCATGAAAAGCGCACAGTACGAGAGCACCGCTGCTAGTGATATGTCCATTTAAACGTTCAGTAAATGCAAAGTCAAATTAGGCCGTGAACGTAAAGGGGTCTATTTTAAGACTGCTGGAGAATCCTAAAAATAGTTTAAGTCCCCATCTTTTCAGCGACGGATATCGCAAAGTCCCTAATGTCTTGCGGTCGCAGCCACCTTTTCTCTTCCCTCTGGCTCGCTTACGATACCTTTTGACACCCCTTTACCTGTCGTAAGTTTGAACCGAAGTTAGGACAGAGCTCGAGCCTGGTCAAGTGCTATAAATACGGCGTAAGCGTACTGCGGCGAGTTACGGCTGTCGTAAGCTTACGACAGGCTTAGGACACAATTATTATGAATACACCCCCTGTTGGTTTATGAGACGTTATATTTACTGGCTCCCACATAATCAATTCTGTCTTTTGTTTGCTTGTTTTTTATTTGTTTGTTTTGTTTTTTAATATTATCAAAAGAACATCTACCTTTATTCCTTCGCTCAGATCATTCAGTATGCTAAATAATTATATTGGTCTCGTTTTGAGCTTGGTTTACTTGAGTTAGATCAAATAGTTGAAAATGAACACAGAATGAGTGACTAGCGGAAGCAACCCACTGTTCTTTGCAGTACATGCAGTGAGTAATCAATTGTTTTTATCCAGAGGAAACTGCAGTCTCTTGTTTACTCCAAATGGCGACCTGTTTGTCAACTATCCTGAGGCTGAGACATGCTGTAGGCTCTGTGGAAAAGCCGAAGGGTGAGATGGCATGTTTGTACTATTCATTTGAGATTTTACGATGAGGAAAAATGATGAACAACAAGTATCCTTCAAAAATAATTTCTTTGATATCTAACACGGGGACAGTGATGGTGATCATGTTTTAGAATGACGTCATCTGACGCATGGGGTTTTGGAGGTGAATATGTTTACAATTACTGATAGATACTTTACCCTGCTCTATCGAATTCAGTATGTTCAAATTAGAAAAAAATAGTAATAAATAAATTTTAAAAAAAAAAGGATTTATCGAACAGTTGTAATGGGAGGGCCACCATGTTGGATTTTGTCGTCTGTGAAATGACTGTCATTGAAATCCACCCTTTCTGCCAATGGAAGTTAATGAAACGTGGTCACCATGTTGTTTGGCATATTACCTGAAAAGCTACCGTTTTTCTGTTCATCATGTGCAAAAAGATTTTGTAATTGAAAATGACATGTACTGAAATTTCAAAGCAAAGGCCTATTTTTCGCCAAAACGTACCAACAGAATGGGGCGTGCATTATGTACTTTATTTTATCTTGTTGCGAGAATGATGTATGCCAAATCTGCTGAGAATCGGATCAGAAATAGAAAGTATATAGTAAAACGGTGACAAAAATCCGGTTTTAAAGAAAAATGCGTTAGAATATTGTTTTGTTTGTTTGTTTGTTTTATTTTGTTTTGTTTGTTTTAAGAGAAAACTTTACGTGGGGAGCTTTTTTATTGAGCTTTTAGCGTTAAAGCAGCTTTTTTTTTTTTGCATATATACATACTAGCTTTCGCTTCATGACGTCTATGTTTTTAAAAATCTTTTCTTGGCTTTCTGTTCATATCTTTTCTTGAGTTTTAGTCCCCCAAATAAGGCTGGGTATGTGGACCGTATGCAGCCTCCATATTTTGACCTTACAGTCCACAACTGCTCTGAGGCAACAGAAATAAAGGACAATTTTATTTGGATTTTAGGTGGAAGCTTATTTTAGAACAACTGGTGAAGCTTACAGTGATATTCTATTTCGCCCCAAAGTGCCAACCCTGACAGGGAATTAAGATATTGCTAGAAGAGATCATAATCAAATGTTGTATGCATCGCTCGCCTGTATCTGGTCAGGCAAGATGATTAACGGTGATCTTTCAATGCATGTAGCGACCAGAAAGAGCCAAATCCCGGTTGACAGTAGACCTTGACATCCGTTGACTGGGCATTGATCAAACACGCTAGATTGGACTTTTCAGGAAAAATATTCTTCTTAACAAAACCATATTTCAGGATGCTCTCCTTATGTCTTACAGGAATATTCAGATGGCATAATTTATATTAATTGCTTTAAGATCTTTTTTAAAGACGATAAGAACACAAAAAGAGTCCTTTGTTTGTATAATTAAAAATATACTCATTATTTTTTTAGTACACTGAATTTGTAAATTCTGAATGTTTTGCCTCATGGACAGATGCACCATACTCCGGCCAGACTGGCTTAGGGAGGGTTCTAAAATTTTATACAAGGAGGTCATCAATAACATGATATGTTACGGTTGGGGCAAACATGGAGCTGTGGCTGCTTATGATGTCTGGTATGCTAGCTACTCGGGTTTGCCTTGCCGATATCATGAGGTGGGTAATGCCAAAAACTTTAGAGCCAACATAATTTCTTTTTGAGTTCATAACAATACCTAGTATTCAGGACATAATCCTGAAAGGCATGTCTTCTTTTGAGATAGACTCAGAACTCTTATGACAGCCGAAGGATTCTGAAATTAGAGTTAAAGGCATACTTCTGTGGAATTGTCAATTTGAGCATAATAGTACAAATAAAGTTGTGAACATAGTACAATCCACATTCTTATCCCTTGTCTTGCCCTTCTATCACCACCTTCCCCCTTTTCAACTCTCACCTTTTCATGCACTTAAAAAGCAAGACGAAGACATACAAGATAAGTGCATGCAATAAGAGAAGATTGAAGAAAAAAAAATAATTGCATTCCAAACTAAATAAAGTGTCTTGTTTTTGCAACAGAGCAATCACTACTATAATGAGGTATTTCGAGAAAAATCACATGACCGAGGATTTTCGCTTACACGCTGATTTGTTTACTTGCTGTGCGCATGGCAGACAAATTTTGACGAATGATGAGCTTTCAAACCTGTCACATCATATAAAGAAAACCACATGTGAGCGATGTTGCCTCGGTCATGTGACCGATCTCGAAATACCTCATTAATTAGTCCCATCGGTAACGTACGCCGTTCGTTACGAGGTACTATCTCATGAATGTCTTACCCACATTCATTGAATTTAGGCAGGCTGTACCGAATCATGATTCGACTGCACATATTGGATGCATGCGGGTGTGTGTTGTGAGCGTGCGTATGTTGGCCAGTGGAAATACTGCGTCATCGAAAGTGTCTGGAATACTCTCTACGCGTTTGTAAGAGACATTTCTAGCTAGATCTCCCGTGTGTGTAGTACGTCACGCGTGTACTACGTCACGATTTCATGTGTGTTTGTACCGGATGTTACTCGGAGAGAATGCTGTTGCAGCGACTTGAAGCTTGTGGAGAATTCGAAATATGCTGGCGTCTATATAGAGGCTCAGCTGGAGGGTGTAAGGGATGGAGAGTGAGAAGGAAAGTATAATGCAGTGTATGTTGTACGCACCGGAGTTAAACAGTTGCCCTGAAGTTTGTATTGTTATCAATCACCTGCAATAAATTCTGCATCATTTCGACTTTGATAATTCTTGTTGTTATTTTTCATTACTGTGTGCGTCTCATCTGTATCCATCGCCTGATCACCACTTACAACATTACGTCTAACATCCATCAACACCCAGAAAGCTCGTGACATCTTGGGTGCTCGTCCGGGATCAGTCATTTACAAGAATCTAAGGAGATCAACGCAAGTAAGTGAGCTTTGCTAGACCACCTAAAGTGCAAACATCATGTCGTCTATCCAAGAAATATTGGCCGACGCTATGGAGTAACAATGTGAAGAAAGGAAGGAATACATCATTGGAGCTACGGAACGTATGTATGAAAGACAAGCACAGCTAGCAAGAGAAGAGGCTGAGAGAGAAGCAACCGAGAGAAGAGGCTGGAAGACAGCATGAGTTCAAGAAAATGCGCATTCAGGCCCAGGTTGCTGAAAAGGAGGAAGGCCAGGCGGACAGAAGCACCCATTAATCTACTGGTGATCAAGCCAAGTCCAAGATGCCCAAGCTGCCGACTTTTGTGGATGAGAAAGAAGAGATGGATAGCTGATTGCTTAGATTCGAGAGGTTCGATGTGTCAAGTAAATGGAAGCAGGAGGAGTGGGCCACTATGCTGAGTGCCTTGACTGTTCGTGTGTTGGAGGCATATAGTAGGTTGTCAAAGAGGAGGCTGTGAACTACAAAAAAGTGAAGGAGGCACTGCTCACACGATATAACTTGACAGAGGATGGATACAGAGTCAGGTTCAGAAGCTGCAAGCCTGCGGAAGGAGAAAGTTCATCAATATTCGTAGTTTGGATCAGGACATACCTTGAGAGGTGGATGGAGCTGGCAAAGACGGAAAAGAGTTACGAAGGCATGCGTGACTTGTTTGTGCGAGAACAATTTATGGAGGCCAGCCCCGAAGATCTTGCCACACATTGGAGAGAGAGGAGCTTAAAGGTGACGGAGGATATGGTTGAGGCAGCTATCAATTTCCTGGTGGCCAGAAATCGGAGTGACGGAGTGACAGGCCTCGAGCCCCAACACTGACCACCAGCCGTGTTAAAGGGGTAGTGCAAAATCAATGGGCTGTGTGTTTTTGCCTCAGATGAAATGCTACAGTTATTGTAAACCCACTGACATACAAATTAGAGGCCGATGGCTCCCTAAATTTGAGGTCTTAACAATTAACGAGACGGCATCGTTCGGGCGGCTCTGGCTTTCCGTAAATGACCGTAAACCGGGCTTGGCGGGTCAGGCGCTTCCGGAATGCACACTAACTCTATGCTTAAGTGGACCTATTCAGTATGTAAACAATACTGTACGGTGTGGATAATGACTTGTCGGTCGCAGGATAGTAGGGTGTTTGTAGGGCTCCTCGTTGCGCTGATAGTTCTCACGATGTCACTTGAATTTGGGGTTTTTCGCCCCAGTTTGAAAATATCGCTATAATAACTATGCGCAGCTCAATAACACACTTCTTCACAAGGTAATGGAAACTTTACCTAATAGAAAAGTGAGAAATTCCATGCCCAAAGATGAAATCACCTTGAACGTAAGAGAAGAAAAGAAATCGAGAGCAGCTTAAGTCGTCTCAAGTGGTCTGAAACTACAATCAAAAGAAACGATGATCAAGGGAAGAATATCAAATAATGTAGTCTCTTTGATTATACCATATTGAATAATAACGGAGTCTCCCCTGACCAGGTGACCCACTGAATAAGTTAGTCACTGACCAGCGACCAAGCTATTGAGAGCAAAAGTGACCTATAATTGCCGTAATCTAGGTTAAGACATCCTATCTGAGCGGAGAAGTAGAAGCGTTAGGCAGTCCAGAGTCCATACGCGACTTGATTGTGGGCAAGGTGGAGGGGGCCAAGAACCCTGATGATCCAGACAAGTCTATGACTGTGGGTGCTGTGACAACGCGGGCTCAGGAGAGGGAAGCCAAGTCTAGGCCGTTACAGGTGCCTAAGGTTGAGAGGCACGGAGGTGTGGATAGGAATCAACATGCAGCTTCGGCAAGAGGGCCCAGCCACACAAGCAATGGCGTAGGACAAGACCCTAAAGTTAAAGGGTCGGAAGATGATAACCTTCGAGAGGAAGGGTGGAGTCGTCTAAAGAATTAAAATGTCACACGATCCTGAACGAGAGGGTGGGACGACGATGAAGCAAGTAGTTTTGCCACAGAGTCTGTGCAGATATGGCATGTCTATGGCTCATGATTCCATTACTGGATGTCATCTTGGAATCAGGAAGACGCGGAACAAGGTCCAAACAATTTCCATTGGCCTGGAGTAGGCGCCGACGTGTCGAGATACTTCAAGTCCTGTGATATTTGTCAGAAAACCTTTAAATCGGTACCACGAGCACCTCTCGAGAAAGTTCCAGTTGTGGATCCACCTTTCAAGAGGGTGGCAGTGGACATTGAAAATTGTGGGACTGATGGATCCACAAGTGAAGCATGGCATCGGTACATCCTGACGCTACCAGGTACCTTGAAGCAGTCCCGCTGAAGAAGATAGATAGATAGATAGCTGCAGAGGCATTGATGGGCACCTACAGTCTTCTAGGAATACCGAAAGAAATGCTTAGCGACCAAGGCACCCAGTTTATTTCAGGTTGCATGAAAAAGCTGTGCAGACTTCGCAGTGTCATTTAACTAACGTCTATGCCCTTCCATCCCATGCACAACGAATTGAATAAAAAGTTTAACTAAAACTAAAGAGACCTTACAAGTACACTGGGGGTACCCCAGTGTACTTGCAACCCAGGACTCAACAAATGAAGACAACTTTCCAATTCTACGCGAGGAAGCTGAAGCAGCAATTAGATCGCTGAAGAAAGGAAAAGCAGCAGGAATCGACAACATACCAGCAGAGCTAATCCAATACG
>JBCAUA010730648.1:0-15153 GCA_038406235.1 Peronia verruculata | reverse complement strand
ACACACACACACACACACACACACACACACACACACACACACACACACGCACGCACGCACACACACACACACACACAAAACGTGTGCACTCTTTGCTTCAAACACACACCATGATTTTTTTTTTTTTTAAGTACGGTATAAAGAGAACGTTTTCTTCTTATTGTTGTAATTATATCAATTTTTTTTCTTGGTGGTCAGTCTTTCCAATGACAGAAGTAAAACGAATTTTTCATCTTGACACTGCTAGTTCAACTCCTTTTTTTTTTTTTTTCAGACAAAAGGGAAGTAACAGACCGGGTCAAAATGATCTCCCTTTACACGAGTCCCTCTTCTGGAGAGGCAGATAATCTGCGAGACGATCTCGCATTATATCAAATTGATTGATCCTTTGTTTCACCAACTTAAAGTTTTCCATTATTTTCAAACATGCTATAACTCTGCATAACTTGTAGTGCAGAGTAAAGGGTGTAGGTTCGTAAGGAGAAAAAGCAGAAGATATAGATCCCTTGCAAAATCTTTGGAATTGCGCTTTCCTTGAGATTTTGATTTTCATTAACTTTCACATACCACTATTTCTTTGTTTTCAAAGTTATTATCATATTTCTTAGGCGTCATAGCTCTGATAGTTCCGAGAACAACCATATGGTGAACAGTCAGCCCCAGGCACGAGCAGGTCATAGGGTCGAAATGTCAAAGGTTAAGACGGCGGAGAAATCTCTAGCACTTCCTAATCGTTTCATGGCACCCTAAAATAGTTCCACCCCTCCGGCAGAGTCCATTATTAGCCCCACCCCTGCCGTTAAGCCGGGAATAAAGTCACTCGCTTGGCACTCGGCGATGTTTTCAGTACCGTTTACGGCCACATAAATATTCAGCAAATCAGGTCCCGTCGGGCACAGAAAGCTAAGCGGTCTGATAGTAAAAATGGGTTAGTGTCGCAATGGGGAAATACCACTGGGAGTCTGAGGTCTTATTTTCTTCCCACAAAGTGAATTATTGTCGCACTATTTAACCAGCCCTGAATCTTTTATGCGGCGTTTGTTAGCTGTAAACTGCCAGTTAAATACTTTAGCCCTTAGCTGCAAGTTCGTGTTCTCTGCAGTTAAATAATTTTACATACATCCAGTAAACTTACAGCTTTAAATTTGTTCCACTATCTGTTTAAAAACAACAGTGAAAGTAAATAACTGGGCGGGAAAAAGGTCGATGACCTAATTAAGAACGATACAATTACATGAAGCAGAATAGGTATGTAGTTCTTATCAAATCGCTCCTTTCCAGTTTTCAATTCAAAACTCTGCATGGATGAAAATTGGTTAACTAATTATGCAAGTCCATTGGTGAGTTTTGGCTGGTGTTAAACATCGTCATGTAATTTGCCTGCTGTTCAGACGTGTCAGCATATTTTAGTGTGGGAAAGAGTATGAGAGTATTTTGTCATTTCATTTTGTTATTTGTGTTGGAACTTACCGGCACATCAGGAAGATCACGGCTATATTGTGTCAAACACGGTAAGATACGTTAACATGTCAAGAAGAAGAGAGGAAAGAGAGCGAGACAGAGGACAGGGGCAAGGCCAGAGAGACAAGAGACATTGCCTGTGGAGCGTCGAGTTTTAGAAGGGAAATTCTCTACAGGAGTACATTCAGCTTCATTAACAAAAGAAGCAGAAGAAAAAGAAGAAGATAAAAACAAAACAAAACAAAACAAAAAACCAACAAAACGAATTAAATTCACCCACTCAGAAGGTTCTTGATCCCTTCAAAATGATTTTATAGAGAGTAGTGTAGTTTTTCAGTTCCCCGTTTGCTATATCGATAAAACATTGAGGCACTAAAACATTTTTAAAGAAAACATATTTTATTGTTTCTCATATCCTTTCTATTCTAGTTTTAACTTTATTTTTTTCATTTTCCATCGCTTCACTAAAAGTTCAGAGATCACCCCATCCCCCCAACAAATACTTCCTCATTAAAGTTTTCCCTCTTTCACTATGTTTAATTAAAACCTCCTTCGACCTTCCTTTTCCTTTTTTTTTTTTTTCACTTCACTTGTCGGCCATGTTGAGATAACTGGTGTCACTTCCAGTCTGACCGGCTAATTATGTCCCCTGCCTGTTAGCGCCACGGGCCCCGGATGTATCAATCACCGGAAGTATTGCCAGCATTAATGGCTGGGTAAAAAACTGTGGCATTGATGGATTCGCTTTATGTTGTGCGCTGGGTAAAGAAACTGCACACTGCACAGTGCTAATCGATACCATCGACTACTCGTATACGAATCCGTCCTACATCTTTTTCTATTCAAGGAAAAAAGGGAGGGAAACTGATGTATAAGATCCAGAGGTAGCAAGATTTTTTTTTATATTTTTTACGAGATTTAGATTCTATCTTCAGTAACAAATAAATCAATAAATAAAAAACAACGAATATATATGATAAAGTATGAAAACAAATTAAATTTAAAAAAAAAAAACGAAATAAATAAAATAAATGAAATTAACAAGATTAATAAATGATAAATAAAAAAGATTATCTTTTCGAGAATCCCTCCTATAAGTTTATAAATGGATTAAGAGACGATGAAACCTACACTGACCCAAATAATCTGTTCACTTCCAGATTTCTCACACTCAACGCAGGGAATTCAGTTTTATTATCCTGGTCGATATAATGTGTAAATAAATAAATAAATAAATAATAAATAAATAAATAAACAATTAAATAAATAAATAATTAATACAAAATTAATAAGTTAACAAACAAATAATTGCACATACCGAAATGAATGGACAGATGAATTAATAAACAAGAAACACAAAATAAAATAGTATAAAATAAATAAATAAATAAACACATAACAAATAAACAACAACAATAACAAACAAATAAATTGATCAATATGTTGACTGGATTCAGATCAATAACTTTCGGTCCCTCCATCACCCTAAAAATGTACTTATTTGTCGATCTAGGCTTGGACTTTATTTGAGAAAAAGATGTCAGAAGAGCAGTTGCATACTACAATCTACTTCAAACAATCTACATTTCACTGACATTCTCATTACCATTACTCTAATCACTTGACACACTGACAAAAGGATTTCCCCCCTCCCCCCCCTCCCTTCCAACATACACTTACATATTTCCCAATCGTCCTTGAAAAAGAAACACACACACACACAGAGAGAGAGAGAGAGAGAGAGAGAGAGAGTGAGAAAGAAGAACATCCCAGAGAAGTAAAAGGAAATAAAATAAATATAACACATTAACTAAACTACACCTGTGAAACTTCTCCGGAAGTTGAGCTAACAAAATATATCATGATCCAGTCAAAACATATCATAGGTTTTACAGTAAGAGCTGTCAGCGCCCATGAATTAGTGGAGAAAAGATCAAAGGCGTTGTGAGTCTCTTGTATATTTTTATGTTCACCAAAACACTTTCACCATTTCGCTGACACTGCGCACTGAGTGGGGGTTAAACCAGCCTGTATTTTAAACCACGCAATTTTTAAAGACTCTCATGAACCAGACAGTGAATCATAACAAACCCGCGTGAACTCGCTTCAAGTGGAATCATGTGGGGCCACGCATCTCGTGTAAACATACGCCAACTTCAAAGAAAAGGTCTTCAGAGATTCTGATGACCTCTGTCTTACATGGGCCTGGTCTCAGAATTCGTGGGTGAGCGATTTGTTATGGCAGACCCACCCTGGGTGCTGGCAGGCAAGGTCATCTTTAACACTTTACGTGTCAGGGTTAAGAAAGTAACATTTTGCTGTTAACCATAAACAGACGTAAAGATGTCTTTGTTGAAGTCTTTTTTTTTTTGTTTTGAAGAACGAATTATCGTTCGGATGTTTTCAGACACCTCCAATCGTAGATAACTGTGAAGTCTAGCGACTTTGGGCAAAGACAAAAGACAGGCCTTCGACCGGTATATTGCTGCTTTTAGAGAGGAAATCAAATTATTTAGAGCAGGGGAAAATAATACAAGATAAATAAGTTTCGAAACAGATCTCAGAATAGAATTGTTCCGACCAAGTGAACGACTGGAAATCCCCGTCTAATTTTAGTAGGGGGTACAAACACTTCAAAATGCTCTCTATCACTGACATAACAAGAACAATAAAATTGCACGGGACCGGTGACAAGTTGCTGTCGGATCTCGTGATGGAGCGGGCGGGGCGGGGGGGGGGGGTACAAACACTCAGCCGGGAATTTCCAGGTTTTTTTGCTTGGTCCGATTCTTGATGAATGAAGTATTTCGAGGTCAGCCACATGACAGAGTAATCCTCACTCACACACGAGTTTGCTTATATGACTGGAACATTGGTCTTTGTTGTGAGTAGTGGAGAAAAAAAGATCAAAGGCGTTGTGGCTCTCTTGTATATTCTTATGTTCACTAAAACACTCACAATAAATTTGGGCAAAGACAAAAGACAGGCCTTCGACCGGTATATTGCTACTTTTAGAGAGGAAATCAAATTATTTAGAGCAGGAGAAAATAATACAAGATAAATAAGTTTCGAAATAGACCTCAGAACAGAATTGTTCCGACCAAGTGAACGGCTGGAAATCCCCGTTTAATTTTAGTAGGTTAGGGGAACAAACACATCAGACTGTTCACACGGACATAGAAAAACACATAAAAACGCACGGGATCGGTGACAACTGTTCTCAGATCTCGTGGTGGAGAGGTAACAAACATCAGTGAGTGTTCTATTTTTGGTAGGGGGTACAAACACTCCGGCTGGGATTTCCAAGTTTTTGCTTAGTCCAATATGAACTATTTCGCTGACACTGCGCATTTTGAGCGGGGGTAAACCAGCCTGTATTTGAAAATATGGAAGTTTTAAAGACTGAGGTTTCTGAGAACGCTGTCTGCCATGGGCAGAGGGTGCACAGAATCGGCATGTCTGCGATAGTTCATATTCGACTAAGCAGAATCCTGGAAATCCCCGACGGAGTGTTTGTACCCCTTTGCTAGAAATAGAACACTCACTGATGTTTGTTACCGCTCCACCACGAGAGATCCGAGAACAGTTGTCACCGGTCCCGTGCGTTTTTTGTGTTTTTCTATGATAGTGGCAGTGAACTGTTTGCAGTGTTTGTACCTTCCTATTAAATTTAGATAAGGATTTCCAGTTCATTCGCTTGGCTGGAACAAAATTTTTTATTTATTGACCAACAAGAACGTTGGAGTAACTATCGCTGTATTTTGACTGAAAACTGTCGACGTTTTGAGCTCAGTTTACGGTCCAATTTCAACTGAATAGTTAGAAAACGAGTTCTTCTCTAAAAGGATCAGAATATCTTGACTCCAAATGGGTTAACAATCTCAAAACGCATAACCTGGCGGTAAACAGAGCAAAGGTGAGCGTACATAATTCTCAGAGGAGGTCATCAGAGCTCCAGTTATCACAGAGCAGTGTGTACAAACATACAAGAGGGCGGGAGACCATGAGTGTCCGTGTGGCCTCCTTTGACCAGTGGATGACAGATGCTGTTAACAGATGTGCCCCACCCAGTCTGACCTCGACCTAAAGTTTCGTTTTGTTGTTGATGTTGTTGTTGGATTGTATGAATATGATTAAAGACAAAGAGAAATAACAAAATCACAAAAAGAAAGAAAGAAAGAAAGAAAGAAAACAAAAAATAAGATATTGCGGGTTTTTCGAACTAAAATAAATGACAGTTTGACCTAATGCTTTTCTCCACTCTCTCTCCTCAGCCACGTCTAGAATAGGAACAACAGCATCGTCATCATCTTCGTCATCATCGTCATCATTTTAATCTAAAATCTTGAACAACAATCAAATAGACTGTCCATCACTTATCGAGTCAATGTATTTAAATATCCAAATCACAAACTAAAACTTAATAAGTGGAAATTGATGCAAATAATATAGTTTGCAACTTTTCAGGTTGCTTGGCTCCTTCATCATTAACTCATCACCATCACCATTATCAATTACAACAACAACAAAAACAACACCCACAACGAGGATGACAACACCATCAGCAGTAATAACAACAACAACGATAACACAAACTGCCACAACAAGAGCAGGATCGACGATCAACCAACTCAGATATTCTGTTCTGTAAGGTGAACACATTAACTTGAAACGTTGAACGATCTCGTGAGAAGACCCAGAAACGCAAAAGTTTACAACATACGGGTACTATTTGTGTTGAGAACTCACCTGCCCCGAAAGCAAAAAAGAAGCTGGTTTCCGGATGTTGACGTAATAAATAGGCCACCCTCTCCGCCATCCGGGCATTCCGTTTGTCTATCAGCTCATTCTGAAAATACTGTTCGATCATCAGGGCTTTTTGTAACTCCTGGGGCGGAAGTGAAGAATTAACCAGCGCCGGAACCTGCGTGCTGTCCCTGGAGAAATACAAAAACAAAATGGCGGCAACTGTTAATGACATGATTTTAAAGGTACCGCATTTAATTCATGGACTATTGCGATCACAACCAACTTGAAATTTAATTGCTTTAAGAGGACATAATAGGGCTTCTCGATATGATTAATGCAATAATTCATGCTGTAAAAAATCACAAAGTATCAGAAACAATTTTGCCTATTTGGCTTCATACAGCAGCGAAGATAGTTCGTTGTTAGTTGTACTATGAACTTCTAGCAGTGGAGACAGGCTATCGAGTTCAATAGAAAGGAAACACAGATTATACTTGTCATGGCAGATTAACAACTGCAACAACAACAACAACAACAACAACAACAACAAAAAAAAAAAAAACACTGCCGTGCTGCCTGAAAACTAGTTGGTTTCCTTATTTGTGGTTTTTTTATTGTGCCCAAACATGATGTGCACTCGAAGCTGATAAGATCACTCATTTAGACAGTCCAGAGAGAGTCAAAGATGAGTGGTATCTATTCTGAATTGACTGATACTTGACTGCGTCCGACTCGGTTTCAAAGGACACTTTTCTCAGCGTTAATGGGTACTATTTAGACAAGTTGGGCTGTAGACATGGAAGCCTTGAGCAGAAGGATAACAGCGAGGTGATTACCTGTTGAACATGAGAGAGTTCAAATCCCCACAGTTGTAGTGCTGTATGAGGGCGTCACTGCTGCACGGGGGCCGAGTGTCCTGATTCCTCAGACTTTCGTGCTGGGACAGGGTCTGATTCAGCGCAAACAAAACCTGTAAGGAGAAATAAGAAAACTTTCTTACAAATCAGTTACAGAAAAAACAAAAACATGCATCGATCTCGGTATCTTATTCAGCACGAATAAAACCTGCAGATGGGTTGGGGGGGGGGGGGATGACTGTTCTCCATAAGTGTCTAATTCAGGGTGGACAAAGCATAAAATCAGAAATAAAATACTGTGTTTTGCACATGTGTCTGATTCAGTGGAAACACAAACTGATAAGAAAACTTTGTTACCCGGACGCAATGTCCTAGAGCACAAACAACGATCTCAGTGATTCGGAGCAAAACATCCTCAGCGCTCTTCACGATTTTGATGGCACAGACCATGGAGCGAAGGCTTCTTTTCTGTCGGATCTTGAGATGCTTTTCACATGAACTCTCCCCCGGGGCGGCCAGGGGTTTATAAATAAGTTCTCTGCTCCCACCTGCAGGCGCTGTAAGCCCGCTATCGGTGGGATGTCTCCCATGGAGTGCCGTCCTCGACATTCCAGGGGAGACATCTCTTCTCGATTTCTCTCTCTCTCTCTCTCTCTCTCCTTGCTCCTGTCTTCTGTCCCGCTCTCTTTCCACTCTTCTTCTTGACGTGTAAATGTATCTTACCGTGTTTGACACAATAGAGCCGCAGTTGTGCTGATGTGTCGATAAACCCCAACACAACAACAACATCACCTGGCTAATTGCATCTGCGAATACCATCATCCACACATCTCCTCCAGGAAATCTGTAACCTACCCATGCCCTCAGAATCAGTATTTAGTGCGTATATACGCCGTCGTAAAAGAAAAATAGACCACCAGCTTCTCTCATTGGCAACATCGCCGAATATCGCGATATGAGAATCTATGAAGTCAGCAGAACTAGCAAGACCAATGGACGGGAAATACCATATCGGCGTTATTCTCATTGACTGCAGTGACTAATGCCGTATTTGGTGATGCCGAGAGATAGCTGGTCTGGTGACATAACAATGTATGTCATGGAGTACTTGTCACCAGCGTGTCATCCTCTTCTTCGCATTGTTTGGTGTTTTGTTGTTGTTGTTGTTGTTTTAATTGCCCTCGGCCTCATCCAACATTCGCAGATATTATGCACGAACGTATGACCTTTGACCTGAGTCTATTATTGTACTTATCTTTGATACACTTTAAGTTAAATAGTAATAATAATAATAATGTCACTGACGTGACATGCTGTGTCTCCCATTTGCTCCACCAGTGAGGTTTGAACGTCAACAGTTTATACGAGCGTAGCATTCTTTTCTAAATATCAAAAACAAACAAAAATAACAAAAGTCCAGGAACAGTGGTTAGCAAAGATTAGATTTCATGCTATGATAGACAAACTTCAGGGTAGGTTGAGGTATCTTGAGAAACCGGAAATAGAGTATGGCAAAGTAGCTAGCTTGTATGCTCCTCTGGCATTGAAGAGCTAATTAAGGTAGGAAAGGTTCATACTTTTTCTCTACACTCAGGAAGGAAAACCGTGGAAATAAAGCTTATTGAGCTTCGTCGGTTGTTACAGGGGGTGCAGGAGCAAGATGTACTGTACTTAGTTGCAGGGAAGAGCGGAATGCTTGTCTTTCTGTAAATTCTGTATTGTGGGACGATGCCACCGTGCAGAGTTCTATCTCATGTGTTTATTGTTTGATGGCGTTGCTTTATTGGCTGCTATCAAGATGTTTATAAACAAAAGAACGGCGTACGGAGACCACAGGTTGTTTGTTGTGACGTTCTCCATCAGTCTGAGAGCCTTTGGTAACCTCTGGCTTGTTCTATGTACAGATCAGAGATGCTCGGTACTGAATGAACTTTACAAACACCAGGATTCCTGAGCCAACGTTCTGGTTCAGCGGTTCTCAAAGTCTGACGGAAGAGAAAGAGAAAAGAGGAGTAAGGAAGAAAAAAGAGATATGGACAGAAAGAGTGAGAGTCAGTGGGAAAGAGAGATGGGGACAGGAAAAGAGGCTGACGAGAGAGACATAGTGGGTGGAGCGAGGGAGAGAGCGGGAGAGAGAGAGAGAGGGAGAGAGTGGGTGAGAGAGAGGGAGAGACAGGGTGAGAGAGAGAGAGAGAGAGAGAAGAGACAGGGTGAGAGAGAGAGAGAGAGAGAGAGAGAGAGAGAAGCAGAAGACAGATTGACGAGGAAAAAAAAAAAAAAGAGGGAAAACAGGAAAACAAAAAGCAGGGGGCGGGATAAAAGTAGAAAACATGAGACGAGAGAGAGAGAGAGAGAGAGAGAAAGAGAGAGAGAGAGAGAAAGCAGGGGTGGCGGGGGGGGGGGGGAAAAACATGCTCACAAAAAAAAGGGGGAGAAAAAGATATAACATTTAACTTTTTTTTTTCCCACCCAAAAAAAAAAAAAGGGGAAAAAAAGACAGAATATTTAGATTTTTTTTTCACACACACAAAAAAAAAAAAAAAAATAAAAAAATAGACAAGCTGTCTTCTTCCCTCTCTCCCTCACTGTCTCTGTCTGTCTGTCTCTCTCTCTCTCTATCTCTCTCACCTGTACATATACCCGATGTCCTCAGTCCATTAATTATCAACCGTACCAGGCTCTTTCAAACGTGAGCATTCTCTACTTGTTACCCTCATCCCATGTCAAGTGAAAGAACCCAGACACCCAGATACGCCACTGCTTCTTGATTGCACTGTTTCCTGGCCAACAACTCGGCAACTACCACCTTTTCATTTTCCCCTTCCCTCACCATGTGGCTTCCTGCTGCATCATGTTGGGGCTCTGGTTCTTAAAAGCCTGGCTGTTTTTGTTCAGAAATTAAGACGGTATTGCCACGTGACAAAGAATACCGACCAGGCAAAAAGAATCGTTCAAGAAACAATGGGCATGAATAGAACGCAAATACGGACTGCAAAAAAGTTGGGGCTTGTAAGATCAAAGACCTGAAGAGTGGATATGCCTCGGCTTTGTTTGTTGTTTCAATCCTTTGAGTCCTAATAAAATTGGATTATCTCGGCTTTAAGTGGCTGTTCCTTATTTTTGGTGAGAATTTTTTGTATGTAGAAATTTGGAATTTGGAAATTTTGCCCGGACAGCGGCACTCAAACTAGCTACTCTCCACTGGTTCTTAACTGCCTTTTTTTTTAACGTGCGTAACATACACACGGGACCTCGGAAAGCTTTTTTGCTATTATCCGAGAAGGCTAGACGTCAGGTTTCCCTACGAAGAGAAAGCCAGGGAACCGTTGAGTCACTGCCTAAAATGAAAGTTTCGATCTTCGTGTCCTTCCAGCCTCCGTTGGAAGATCCGCGAGTCGATCCCACAGTCTCACAGCGTGAGTTGTTTTCACCATTGAGCAGACAGCATAGCCACGGCGATCCACTATTCCTCGGTTTAGCTTCGCAGTCAGTGGAACCAGTAGGTGACCACGACTAATACTGGATGTAGTTGTAGACGTTATCAGTGACTCCCCCCCCAATGATCACGCAGTCACGGAGTAAAGGGGGGGGGGGAAAGACTAGTGGTCTACAGCGTCTATGTGTGCTGATGGATTGCAACGATAAAGGATCTGCCCTATCCTGGGAGGCGATTAGATTCAAGATACTTACACATCCACTGCGACAGACCAGACGAACCACGAGAACCGCGGGGCACCAGGGTATATAAGTAAGGTTTTATTTGCCACCACCTGCAGGTGGGGGGGACGCAGTGGCTCCATAGTATGGCTTCTGCTCATGGAGAAAGCAGGCCGGGATCCTCTCGCATTTTGTCAGTGGTTCAACGGTCCCTGGCTTCCTGTGGGTAGAGAAGCCGGACATTTTACCTTCTCGGATAAGGGCGAATACATTTCGGAGGTCCCGTGTGTACGTTACGCACGTTAATCTCCCTTGACAGTTCAAAATCGATGGAAGAGTAGGCGAGTGCCGCTGTCCGGGCAAAATTTCCAAATTCTAAATTTCTACCCACAAAATTTCTCAGCCAAAAGTTGGCAACTTCTAAAAAGCCGAGATAATCCTACTTTCTTAGGATTGAAAGGCTTAAGAAAAAGTAAACAACAAACACCTGCAGGCGGTGAAAGCCCGCCATCGGTAGGATGTCTCTCATGGAATGCCATCCTCGACGTTTTGCAGGGTGATATCTCTCTTCTCTCTCTCTCTCTCTTTGCTCCTGTTTTCTTTCCCGCTTTCTTTCCTCTCTTCTTTTTGACGTGTAAACGTATCTCACCGTGTTTGGCACAATATGGCCGTGATCGACCTGATGTGTCGTTAAACCCAAACACAAACAAACGAACTAACCACCGCCTTCAAGATGGATTTAAAAATATAATATATATATTTAGGTCAAACCGATACTACCCTGGCCTGTGACTCAAGGGTACGGCAAGCATGCGCACCTCCATGCTGGTATTTTTGGTGACTTTACTTAAAGTCAGTCAACAGAAAAATGGTTGTTGTTTTGCCAGAGTAAGCGGAGGAACAATAACATAATGCGTCGTTTGTCGAAAGTGCGATTGGGATCAAACACTCTCGCGAATGAACCATTTAATTACTAGGAGAAGACAGTAATTCTAGGAAAGAAATGTAAACTCTCTGATTTCTAGTGATAGAGAAGACAACGGTTTAAAAAATTACTCACTCTACCTTTCTGTATAAAACTGAGACAATTTCTTTTTTGGGGGGGGGGGTATAAATTAAGACAACATCTTTTTCTACATAATTTGAGACAATTTATCTTTCTGCATAAGCTGTGTCAATTTATCTTTCTGCATAAACTGAGTCAATTTATCTTTCAATATAAATGGAAACGATTTATTTTCCGGAAATAATTAAGACAATTTACCATAGCCAGTCTCCTAAAGAAATCTGACTGCTAGCAGAAGGAAGAAATGTAAAGCTTCATGTGAAGGAAGAAACAGTAGCTTTAGTTCCACCACCTGTAGATACAAAAATCACTCTGGAAAATTGAGACAATAAAATTTATCTTTGTTTATAAATTGAAGCAATTCATCACGGCTTATTTCTCGGGATGCGCTTATGAGCAGTAACGGATGAAACAAACACAAAACTCCATAAAATTAGGTAGGAAACAATGACGTCAGTCTTACGTAAATTGTTACAATTTGCATTTATGCATAGTTGAACTTAACTATTAATCATAGCCAGTCTCCTGGTAGGCGCTTTTTGTGAGGAAGATCAACAGGTAGAAATTTAAGCTTTCTAGTTATGAGGGAGGCAATAGCTTCAGTACCACAGATATAGCCATCTTTTCGCAGAAACTGAAACAATTTACCATTACAGTTCCCTGGTAATGTATCATAACACAGCTTCCTTGCAGACAATTATGAGGTGTAGCATAACTTTCTTAATAGTAAAGATACCCAAATCTTTATGTGAGGAGAGAAAACAAGAGGCTTCAGTACCAGAGACACAGATGAGACATCTTTCTGTTAAAAAAAGAAATTGCGACAATTTACAGTCTGCGTGGTGTGGGAACCTGGCTGATCCATCCTCAGGCGAGATTAAAGTACGTTATTTTTGTCTCCAGCCCCGCCATTAACATCTTCAACACGAGATTGTCTTGGCAACAAGTTCAAAGCGGCCCGCAAAGAAGACACCAAAGACAATACTGCAGGTAAAACTTGAGATTTTGTTGGACGGAGACCAAACTTTTGCAGCAGCTGGGGAAAAATGTAAATACATAAACATTCGGAGTTGCTCCATAGCGAAAAACGCATAGCTTTTCGCAGCTTTGCCAGAATGTAATATGAGGCATTGCATTTTAGGTGGAAGAAGACATACGTTTCTTTAAAGAGATTGTAATTGCTTCAATAATTTTTTTTCTTCTTTCTGTAATTCTTTTCACTTTTCTTATTCTTTCTTTTATTCTTTCTTTTTATAAAAAAAAATATGTATCAAAGCTTCTAGATCTAGTTCACTTTGACAAATGTCTCAAATTCGCTCGCGCTACATTCAATATTTAGAATATAGTAAATAACGATGACTTTCTCTTTTTTTTTTTTTTTCATTTCCCTTTCAAATCTAAAAAGATCTTACTGTGTTCAACAATTTCAAAATAATTTTACCTCTATCATCCTTTCTTTCCTACTTGCTTTAAGAATTAATATCAGTAATATTAAAACTTCTATACACTGTATGAAGTTTTAAACAGGGGTATGTACAAAATACCATAGAAATTAGTATTACCCTCAACTATTTATAATGGTCCAATGAACAAAAAAAGAAACTCGATATTCCAGAACCAGACTTTATCCCTGAATAGAGGAAGATTCAACACTCATTGAGAAACACCTGCCCCAATTTATACCTTATCATTGTAGGCATTCTCGGAATTCCCGACCAGAATGCGCAGTAAATAAACGATTTAAAAACAAAAAGGATATGGGGAAAAAAAAAAAAAAAAGGCATGCCTGTATCAAGATAAAGAGCTCCTCACTCATCCGCTTTATCTTCCCTTCCCCTCCCACTCCCGTTGTCCTTATTTTAGACTGTCTAGCTCACCTTCCAACAGATATTCCTCCTTTTCTCTATCTGGTTTTTAAGGTCTTGTTTTTGCTTTTAACCCATTCAGTGCCACATGTTCATTTTATAGCGCCACACAGACCATATCCATGAAGACGCGATACCATTTTTTTTTTCAAAATCTAAGTTCAGATAACCATTTCCTCCAACATTATAAGGAAAATCCTTTGCGTTTGGTCTATGAGGACTTTTCTGTCAAAACCATCAATGATATTATAAGAAGTCAGTTTGAAAATTTCATACATTTCATCGAAGTGTACAATATTCGCCAATGAGACTGTGACAGGAGGTCGTGATCTTTGGTCCGTTGTTCACATCATCACCTTCAACATTTTCAAAGAGATTATAAAGTATATTAAAATTTGTTTTCATTGCACCTCCAACTATGTTATTTCATAAGTTGACAAACGATAAGTGATAAGAACAAGGTAAATTAAAACTACTGTGGGGGAGACAAAAGAAAATAATATTTTTTTTAAAAAAGTGTTGAACGTGATGATGTTCACAACGGACAAAGTATCACGGCCTTCTGTCACACTCTTCAATGCCACTTCTTTTTCGGTTCAAACTTTAGAATGGTCATGGGAAGACCCCCAGGATGCTGTTTGAAGAAGGGCGATCACTCCAGTTAGCATGCACTTGTCTAAACGTCTATGATCCCGTATAGATGTTGAAGGTCACAGATTCGACACCTCTGATGTTGTGAATTGGGTGTTTTCACTTAACATTTATACATACATTTATACATGTACACATACACACTTCTCGCACACTAACATTTGTAATGCATGACATGCGAGGACCACTTGAAAAATGGTGATTTGCGAGGGCCATGAAAAATAACAAATTTTCAATTATATTTTTTCGTTTCAAACAGTAGTTACAGGCCATGAAAGTCTGTTTGAAACTAGTAAAATATGTTTGTTTGTTTTTTTCCTTACCAACAAAGGGGGCTTATGGGGGATTGAAATTTTACATACATTGGGAGGAACCGCTATGAGGAACTGTCAAACACCCATGGGCATTACTTGTGAGATACTGGAGTACTCAGCATTACTTATGAGGAACTCGACCTAAATACAATGTATTACATGATTTATGAGGACTTTTTTTTTGCTCAGTTAAAGAACAATGCTATGTTTAAAGTTGTAAATGTTCCATACGAAACAATCACGCACACGCACTCACACACACACACACACACCCATGCTTATACATACTCATCTACTTTCTCTGTCTCTCTCTCTCTCTCTCTCTCTCTCTCACACACTCATACAAACATTCACACACACACACACACTCATGAATTCAGACACACACACATGCACATATGCAAACACAAAGTTGCATTGCCAGCGTCAAAAATTTTGAAGTGATTTCCTCAAACTTATATTTGCTGTATATAGTCCTGGACTCAAAGAGTTAAAAACCTGCCGTCTCATATCTTAGCGCCCCCCCCCCCCCA
>JBCAUA010730537.1:0-15153 GCA_038406235.1 Peronia verruculata | reverse complement strand
CTTTGCCTGTATTTAATCAAATCGCGATGATCCACGGCCTCATTTAGCAGCCAGGTGGAGTCAAATCCTGACTGACAGTACCGTAGGTCTACCGTTGAATGACCATTGGTCAAACAGGTTAGAATGGACTTAGCAACGTTTTGATACCATTTTTACACGCAGATAAGGCAGTACTTTTGAGAGAAAACAAAAGCTCAAAATCGCATTTTTTGGGCAAAATCCACATTTCAGGACGCGCCCCCGCCCACGTCACAAGCAAACAAATGTCAAGGGAATTGGACGTACAAAAAATGCACAAGAATGGCATTTTGAACATAGCTATGCCACCTGAGGCTGCTGAAAGTCATAGAATGCCAACCAACCCATCAACTGCAGCAGGCCCTAGACTTCACGGTAACAATAACCCGTTTATCGTGAAACGTATTTTTAACTAGATCAACTTGAACTTTTCCGACTGTCTTCCCTCTCCGACTCTTAAGGTGAATGAAGTATTTTAGATATATACATGTATATATGAAACCGTTGAACGCTTTCTTCCTTAATTAGTTGTTCAAGACAGACACAGACACACACAGACAGACAGACAGACTCACACACACACACACACACACACACACACACATCCAATCTCTCCCTCTCTCTCTTTTTAAACTTTTTTTTTTTTTTTTGTCATTTTAATTCCACATATGTATAACTAAATATATTCACTTTGGCTGCACCAGACTATATCTGAAAGCATGTTATCTCATAATCTAGTCCATCTAAGCTTGTTTTTCACAGAATAAGTTAACTATGCTGTACAGACAAACATCTAAACAATAATAATAAAAAAAAATCTAAAGAAACAAAAGAAGTGAAAAAAGACAGAAAGGAAGAGAGAGAACGAAACAAAGAAAAAAAAAAAAAGAGAAAGAAAGCAAGAGAGATAAGAAAGAATAGAACGGAACAATCGAAGAAAAAAGAAAGAATCTGAAGCTAAACATTACTGATAGGTATACACAGTTTGTTCGATAACACAGAGGGCGACCACAGATTTATGAATTACAACTATACGAAAGTCAATATTTAACCTTCAAATAAATTCAAAAATAATTACTATACGACGCTTCGCCGAAAAAAGTTGGTCATGACTTGATAACAGATTGGTACCCTAGGACCAGAGCGAGCCATGTGCCTCTAGGACCTGAGAGGCCAAAGAACCAGTTCGTTTCGTGTGTGAATACATCGGAAAGTATTGATTGGCCTGACTTTGCCCTGATCAGGTCAGCCGAAATTTCTAGTCATAACGCCGTTAGGGAACGACCGCTTTCGTTTAGTTGTTTTGTTTTATGTTCCAGACACGTGCTTGCGCAGACAATTTTATCATTCTGCTTTTCGTTAGTTGATTAAAATCACAGAAGGACGGATGTCTCCTGGAAAAAACAAAAGACGAAGAACTAGAAAATGAGAGGAGAAAGAACTACTAACGAGAACTACAAAATGTGGACGAACTTCATGTACCTACAAAGAGAAGTACAACAACAAAAAAGGAAGGAAGAACAATTAAAAAAAAAAAAATAATGAAAGAGGAACTACAAAATAAGAAATAAGAATAATAATAGAAAAAAAATGAGAATACACAAAGATGAATTACAAGATGAAAAAAAAAAAAAAAAGAGAAGAAGAAATACAAAAAGAAGAATAACTACACAAGAATGAATAACAGGATGAAGAAGAACTACAAACACACACACACAGAAAAGAAGAACTACGAACACACATATACACACACACATACAGAGAGAGAGAGTGAGAGAGAGAGAGAGAGAGAGAGAGAGAGAGGAAGAAGAGCTACAAAAAGAGGAAGGACCTCACAAAAAGAGAAGAAAAAGAGAGATGAACTCTTATTATGATCTACATTTTCTTATCACCTTTTCTTGCACACATTTTCGACCATTTCTTTCAACCGTGTGCTTTATAAAACGCTAGCTGTGCCCTACTCTGGGAGATACGTGTATCATGTAAGCCGCTAACCTGACCTGTTCTGGAGATAAGCCCAAATCTTTCTGACACAGCCTGTAGGCTACACTTCCTTGTATTTTTTTTTTCTGTAATCATCTACACACATGTAATTAATGTTCTAATGTGTTGTTGCTGGTTCTGGGTCCGCTATCTATAGAGAGTATGGGATTTTAGTTTTGACCAACTCTGTTGTTGTTATCTCCCTTTGCTAGACACAATAGATGTTGAATAGGTGGTTAAAGAAAAGATATATCAATGCTCCTCTTGTCAGTTGAAAGACTGATCACAAACAGATCAACAGCAACAACAACAACAACAACAATAATAATAATAATGAAGACAACAACAATAAAAAAAGAAAACAACGGAAGAATTGAAAAAAACAAAAAACAAATAACAACATAAAGAATTACGTGTAATTGATGAAACTATAATATGAAAATAAATCATTTTCCCTACACCATGCTTGTTTCATGATGTATGGCCAGGAGATAAGGCGTCTGCCTCTCGGTGAAAACGTGGTAGGTTCATATCCTACTACGGGATGGGAATGAATAAGAAGGTGCTTTTTCGTTATTTTCAGGTACTTAACGCTCCCTGTGTTATTAAACAGGGAAGTCCAATGTCTAACCTTATCGGAATACAGGAAATATATATATATATATATATATCGGAAGACCCATATCTACGTTGGGTAGGCTAAACAATCTTTATCAGTTAAAAACCAGATGAAAGATACACAGATGGAGACGCCGCTCGTTGATGAAAATTTCCAAATCCTAAATCTCTACCCACAAAAATTCTTTTCACCAATATGAGCAGCCCTGTATAAAAGGCCAAACTTATTCTACTTTCTTAGAATTGAAAGGTACATATTATATTAACTTAAGCCTAAATAAATGACAACATAAGACACAACCTGTATTTTTTTGTTTTGCTTTCTTTTTAGAGCAGCTCTTAAAATAAGCAAAGTACATGTATAATGATCGAGTCATTGAACTGATCAGCCCCTTGATGTTTTTAGGGTTAATGATAAAGTAATAGAACAGTTTGAGGAAATCACATAAAACAAGAACTTTTCAACACACAAAACAGAATTTCAAACAAAACCAATACAACAATCTGTACTGTTCTGATCTTTTATTAAATATTATAGGTACTGTATTTTAACACAAAGTCAAAGGGAACAATTCAAAGTGAAATTCAACATGGAAATACACATACAGTCAGTCGCAGTATAAAACCTAATCAAGTGATTCTCAAAAGTTGTCTAGTTATGACAGGTGAAATTAACACATAGATTCTCACTGGGAGAACACAATATACATAAGTCTGTTCTAAAACTGCTACCCATTGTTCATAGCCACACCAATTAATCATTTAAAAATAATCCTCACAACAGACCTGTCACTTTCATGTCACTGCACTAGATACTCTGCAGCGATGTTTCCCAAATCTTTCTCACTGACGTCCACTTGGCCCCCAGATGACTTTCTCACCGCACCCCCCCCCCCTCCCCCACACCCTCAATCAAAAGAATTCACTTCAGACTTCTCTTGACTGTACGTAAAACACAATCGCCCACATCCCCAGTTCTAAATACTATCCCTATTCTAAGAAAACTTGACGGAAACTGCCAGCAGACCCTTCATCACTGATCCTAAGCGACCTAGAAAACAGCAATGCCGCAATGTACGATAAACGTGCAGATTATGCTCCATGTATCCTTAATTCTAACAACGTCGCCCCAACCTCTGGCCATCCAACGTAGCTCCTAAACTTTCACTACGGCGTCCCTTGAAAGCTCTCATGGCTCCCCAGGGGGTGATACCGTCCACAGTGTGATCACTGCTCTGTAACAACATGTTTTTTTTTCACTCATGCTCTGATCATTAATCTTACGATTTACCTCTGTTCTGATCATTAATCTTACAACTTTACCTGCCAAGTGCCATACTAACAAAGCAAAGTAACTCACAGACTCCCCTTTTGTTGTGGTGCTTACTCTTCTCTTTTCCTATAAAAATTCTTTTGTGTCCCCCCTCACCGCCCCCCCCCCCCCTTTCCCCTTTACTCGTTTGTAGCTTTTCCAGCTCAGAAGCAATGCAATTAACGTCTACATCTCAAACGATTGATATCTCAACTGATAAAGCAAAACAAAACAAAACAAAAAAAAAAATGTACGTATGCATTCGCCTATTCATTAACGCCCATTTACATCTGTAAAATAACCCCCTTCAGTCCTACTGACACTCTATCACCTGAGTTCTCAATTGTTGCACCTGCACTTTCTAGGGAATCAGCATCAACAGCATCAATAACATCGCCTTTTCTGATTTTGATTGAGAATGTATCTGGACTACAAAAGTCACATGAATTTATGCTGTTGTTTATCGTGGATCCTCTTTATCACCAGTACTAGTGAACTCAGGCCACGATACAATAAAACAAGGACTTTGTGACATTGCCTACTGATGTTTCTCCAGGACAAACCGAATGCGTTCACTGTCCTTGGCATTCTGCAGGTGATGCATTATATATAATGTCAGTCCTAAACCTATTGCTCATACGTTGAACTACGTACTTGTACATTTCTATACTGACAAATACAAAACAAATTAGACTGGTATTACTAAAAAAAAAAAAAAAAGAAAGAAAAACCTGAGAACACTTTACTCTGATCAAGTTTTATGAAAGAGGGCTAGAATTTTGTAAAGATCTGAATGCCAACAGAACAGCAGACAAACAAAAAGGACCTAGACCTCGATGACAACTTCATCAACACCTTGACTGACAGAGGAGAAAAATACAATCGACACTGTACAAATGCAGCACCTCAATGACAAAACTACATACATCAGCTTTCGAGATTCTAAAAAACACATAATTCATCATGAAAAAAGTAATGAAAACTGACATTTACAGACAGTCATCTCATGAATGGAGGAGTTTCTAACACAGCCTCAGTCACTATGTGTCACTATTTTCAGCAGAAAATAAATTGTCGGGGGAAATATGAAGTCTTTAATGTCAGATTAGGTGTGACAAAAGTCAAAATCTTTCCTCAAGCAAATGATGTTTAGAACATATTACTAATGCTGATGTCCTTTAAACACTCATCTTTTAGTTCTTAATCCAAGACAGACCACTGCTTGGTCTGAGAGCTGATGTTTTGTATCCTAAACAAATACTGCATAATTTCTTGAATTTGAGCATAAATGACATCACAAAAGTAAAGAGATCACTACTATAATTTACTCAATGCAGAAATAATACATGTATGTGAGAGTGCTTATACTGGCCCTTACATAGGTGCAGACCATTTAATTATTGATGCTGTTTGTGTTTCTTTCTCAAATTGTGAGGACCTCTACAGTGATCTACTCTGTGTGAAATTGATATGAGCAAGTACATGTATCTACATGCATATAACTGCTGTTGGTTTGTTAATACTTTTGTCTTGTTCAAGCTGTCATGATCAGAGCAACAATATAACCACAGTGTAACAGTTTCACTAAGATAGTGGTATTGTACAAAAGTGGATCAGTAGGTTACACTTAATGCTATCCTTTATGGACATTGCCCATGTCATGAAAAACCTCAGGAAACTGGAATATTCATTTCATTCCAGTGCTAGTGCCTGTATGTTCATTATATATTCACTTTACATGACAATATATAAAAGCTGAAGATAATGAATAATGAAAGGTGCAACGATATTATAATATGAAACATAATACATGGCCATTGATTTTAAAATGAAACGTACAAAACTGAACACTTCTTGACAAGAGGCTTTTGATGTATGTTATTTGATCATTCCATATGCAGAGAAAAGCAAATATACAACGAGTTTCTTCTAGATCCCATAGAGCATTTGTATTTCGATATAAAGTAATCCCTCACGATGTCATGATTTGCCTTCGGTGATTTTGAAACACCAAAGATTTTTGTCTATATTATCTATAGATTCCTGTCCCAGAACATCTGATTATATCACAGGTTTCTGTAGCCAGTCATAAATTCTTTTTTGGACCAAAATATAATTTTCACACTACCAAAAAAAGCATGCTCAAGAGTGTAGAAAGGCTTTTGGGGTATAGAAACAGTTTGTAGCAGCATGGGAAAGGTTGATAAGAAAATGGAAAGGGTTTTGAAAGGATCGAAATACAGTAAACAAAATTAATACAAATAAATAGAAATGTGTCGTCTACCTTGTCAATTTTCACCTATCACAGGGCTGAGGGGATACTGGAACATAACTCTCACGAAAATTCGGAGATCACTATTTCTGATTGTAAGTCGTTAGACAGAGCATTAACTTCAGTAATCAACATCTTCCACCTTTGAAAAACAAAACATTATATGCAGATTATCTATATGTGGAGTTTCTACAGCACAGAGAATGATTTTATCTTTAACTGGTCTGGAAATGATATAGCATCCTTTAGATAGACAGGGATGTCAATCTGTCTACACAAAAAAGTAGGAAAAGTTCCTGGCATATTCTTTAGCAACAGGTAAAACTGAAGTACGTCGATGGTAAATAATACCCGATATAGGGCCAACAGAAATTACTGACAGCCAAAAAGTAGGAAATCCTACTAAAGTAGGAAATTTGACATCCCTGAATAGAGCATCTCATTGCAAGACTGTTGTATAGGGGGACATACTGTTTGGTCTGGTACACAACTCTGCAGTTCTGAGGTGGAATGTCACTGTCAAGGTGTCACTCAATGACTGCTAGTAGTAAAAGTAGTAGCCACAGATATGGCAAATGTGAAGGTGCAGGCTGACAATGACATCTTCTACAGTCCAATCCTCCTAGATGCAGTTTTTCATTCCTAAAAGACAAATGCTGCCAAGATAGGGTACATGCATCTAACATATAGGAGTGGGAGTATAGAAACATCTGTCCTTGGGGAAAATTATATTTGAGATGTGACACGATGAAATCAGACTCTCTTCAAATTTGAGTACATGGAGTTATTGGTGTCATTGTGAAGATTATACATGTTCCTTCCAGTATGTGAAAAGAACAAGTCCGGCTACTGGCAGTTAAAGATGATAGGGGTGACCTGTTGCTGTAGCTAAATGGCCAATCACTTTTTTTAATCCTTAGTAACCCTTATTAGGCCTTGCCACTAACTTACAATTTTTGGGCTTTTTTATTCAGTCTATTGCAACAAATTTAACTCTGAAATCCATTGTTAGATTGATATAGAAGGTGTGTCAAGAAAAAATTTTTTTATAAAAATTCATTCACTGTTGAAAAACATGTGATTTCTTCTCCTTTTACAAAGAAACAAAAAAAAAAAAAATATTATTTAAGAAACTGCTATCTATGAGTGTTTCTCATCTACTACATGATTTCTGTAAATAATATTCATGAACAAGATCTAAAGAGATTGACAACATAAAAATGTGATTACATTATTTATAAAACAATTATTCCTTTTTTTTTTGGAAATCTTAATCTTCAGCTGGCAAGAGGAAAAATCAACAGACAGTCTTGCAATATAAGCAATGCATATCACTGGCCGAGTGCCTACTAATAAAATCTAAAAGATAATTACAAGTACCTACAAATAACCAGATATCAAAACAAAGCAGTGCTTCATGCATCCACTTTATGTAACATCAACGTTTCCACCACTCCTTCCTTGCTTACTTTGGGGAAAAAAAAAGAAAAGTAAAATCTGATCAACTGCAGACTGACCCAACAGCCAAAGAATCACCAAGGAAACACTAAGTAATAGAGAGAAATTGATGGATAAACTGGACTGAAAGTGTCAACATAATCAATCACAATAACTATCGAAATCTTACTATCATATAACTAATTATGTGGCTATGATGACAGGGTGTACTGGCTACAAAGTCCTAGAACATTCATGGCTTCATATAATATGGTGTGAAGTGCATTTCTTCATGATCTGAGACAAAGACACTAACTTTATAAGTAGTGCTGCGCCCATTTTTCATGGCATTTATGTTAAACAAATGAATGCTGCTGTAGAAGAAACCGCAAAAAGGTACTATGGGTCTAAGTCACTTGATATAAACAGAAAAAAAAAAAAAATATCATCAGAAAAAAAAAGCGTGAAACATTATTGTCGAGTCCTAGGTGACAGGCTGTAAGCAGGACTACGGTTAAAACCGTTACAAAAAAAAAAAAAAAAGAGAGAGAGAAAATTGCAGTTGCTTAGTTACAAACTTATCATGCCTATGGGATCATATGATCATTTCAAAGAGGATCAAGAAAATCTTCAGTTGCATACAGGTCTATAGAGGACATCATAAAATCTTTGAACCATTAATTTGGAAATCATAAAAGTAAGCTCAACAACTCCAACGGATATAACTATCTGTCAGAAATATTGAGTCAGCGTAACTATCCTTGCCACGGACGTCTGATAAAAAGATTTCTAATACATAAATATTGTGTCTATATGTCACTCTCACATAATCCATGCTTCACAATGCACACACCAATCTCATAGGTAATATTCTGAATACACTTACGTAGAAAATAGTAATCACAGGTATAGACAAATTAGGGTGGTACATAATGTGTGGCAGTATGAATTCAGTTCATATTCATATAAAAAAATCCTATTATCTCCATTGATTCTACAGTTTACGAGACTGAACTACAATGAAGATAAAAATGAAAATGTTTTTACTATTTAACGGCTGATAACTTTCACATATGTCCATGTGAAACAAGAAAAGAGACATTTTTTCTATGTGCGTTTTCAACTGAGAAATCCATTAGAACAACAAAACTTGACTATGAAAAAAAAACCCCAAAATGAGACAAACTGCATTGAATATTAGGACATTAATGAAAAGGCTTCAATCAAGAAAAGACTCATAAATGATGCACAGAACAAAGGTGGAAAATGCTAAAATAAATGATGTATAAAACAAACTTTCATAAAGATTGACAAGCAGAACATTTAGTAAATGATTTCAGTTTTGCTGGATGAGGTTCAAAAGCTGTCAAGAAAAACTTGATCCCTTCAGATGCAGGGAAATTTCAAAATGATGGAAGAGCCAGCTTTCTTTCTTTCTTTCTTTCTTTTTTTTTTTTTACATGAATCTAAGTAGCATTAAAATCCTAAGCTTGTAAAAGAAAGTACTATAGATGTCACTGATAACATGGAAATTCATGTTAAAAGAGAAAAATGACAAAATCTTCAATAAATTCAAAACTAAAAATTAAACATCTAAAAAACAACAAAATTAATAATCTAGTATAAGCTATACAAAGATTATTCCATACAATAAATCTGAATCACTAGGAGAAAGGCAAAATCAGAAAACAAAAGCAAAAAAAAAAAAAAAAGACGACCACATGTACCTCATTAAAAAATTATTTAAAAAAAAAATTATCTCCAAAAATTCAATGCACTTGACTCTAATCTAATTTGACTGCACAAATGGAGGAAATATGTTTTCCATCTTCTAATCAAAGTTATATTTTCCACTCAGGTTCAAGTATCAGATATGTATCAGGTTTCTTCCACATATATACAAATGAATTAAAAAGTTTACATGAAACAAGGTCTGTAAATTTTTTTTTTTTTTAAATAAATTTTCTCATACACTGACAATTCAAGGTAGTAAAATGGACATTTGTCTCGATGGCCTTTCCACTGTGTATTTGAAAGTTGCAAAAATAATGTAAAATTTAACTCATTTTACTATTGAAATATCTGTTTTTGAAATTAAGCAAGCAAGTTTGGCATTTAACTCTAGCACCTGGTGCCTGTTTAATGTACAACTGTAGAAATGGATGAATAAAAGAAAAAAAAAAAAAAAAAGAAAGAAAAATAAAAATAAAAATAAAAAATAAATTTAAATAATAAAAAAAAAAAAAAAATCAGAACAGGAAAGAAGGGTTTCAACACAAAACCGATATGACAAAAATAACACTTTGCCTAAGTTTGGACAGTCCTCCTGATTCAAGATGCAGGTGAAGATACAGAAGATTTATTACAGAAGATTACTACCCGGAATAACTAAATTACAAGTATTTCTTCACAGACAAAAACATTTACTAATGATGATGATGATAATGATAACTGGGATGAGCCACAACCTGCCCCTCAGAAACCTTGCCAGTCGCTTGCATCAGACTCCTCGTCCCATTCTATCCTCACACAGTGTATACCTTTCTTTAATGACGGCGTGCCTTTCCCTTTACCTTGGGAAGAAAACATAAATTAGTAACTAACTAGCTGAGTAAATACATTGTGAGCTCAGTTCTCTGTTGCCCTACTCCATTTTTCACATTTTGAGAAAATTGATCAGTTGTGTTTAGAGCAATTGGTTTTGTACACAGGAAAAAGGACAAAATGATTTTCAAAATATACCTGCTTGGGCAAGTGATAGGTTTAATGGCGACAGTATATGGTAGATTTACTATCTCTTTTTCACATGACATATATATCTCCAAATTGCTCAAAATAGAGATAGGACAACAAAGAACTGAGCTCGTGACACATACATGCATATATTTATTTTATAAGGAAGAAAAAAGCAAAAAAAAAAAGAAGGAAAAGGTGTTTGCTGTCAGTTGATTAATCCCACAATAGCTCTCCCATGTCAACATGTCCCCCTCTGACATCAAAATAATATGAATGTCTATTCTGATTTCTATACAAAGTCTCACTTTTTTCAGAATTAAGTGAATATAGTAATAATAATGGAGAGTATTTATATAGCGCTTATCACTGTAATTACAGGCTGTAAGCGCTTTACAATCTATATGACTTAAATAACTGTATATTCATATGCATATGACGGACAATAGTGGGGGAAAAAAAAAATGTGCTTTCAATGTATATAAATAGGTAAAAATATGTTCAGTGCATAACATATAATATATGACAAAGTGAAGATGCATGGAATACTCAAAATGAAATCATTTTGAATCAACAATCAAGACCAGATCAACCATAAATATTCCATTTTACAATGTATGTGTAAGTGCACCTTGCATTGGACATATCAACACTTATAAGCAGCGAATCATGTTTACAATTTCTACAAGAACCTGATCTGACAATGTAATCAATGCCTCATGATGCGAGAAACCAAAGTATGTCAAATTTTAATTAAAGCTAAATTTTTTTTTGCACCCAATTTTGTACACCAATTACAAAAACAAGTACATACATCATTGTAAAAAGAAAAATACTCAACTTAGGTTAAGCATTTTTATGAGGAGGAGAAAAAAAAATGATTGAAAACTAAAAACTTAAGAATATGGTTTTCGATCAATGGTAGAAATAGCCAGAACACGTAGAATAATTTTCAAGCAAAAATGAATATGCTACAATGGACTTAGGAAAGAAAGTCCTTTATTTTTAAAGATGCAGAGTTAAGTGCTTTTCTTGCATCATCGATAGTGAGCTATGTGACAAGCTGAAATTGGGTGCTTATCAAATCAAAGTGAACAAGGTACCACAAGTTTACCAATAAGAAGTGGATTCTTGATGCAGATTTTTCTTTTTTTTTTTTTGTTCCACAGCATCCATGGACTTAGGAGCATTTTATGCACCACTAAAAATATATTTAAAAACATGTTAAAATCTTACTGGCAATACTAATAAAATGGCAGTATCTCTAGTTTTCTTCATTTCACCACGTGCCTTATCATGAAAAATGCTTCCCTCTAATTTTATAACACATTAATTACACAATACATACCTAGAACCCTTGCATGCAAGGTGAGTATGCGCTGTTTGGAAGGGTTATTTTTGCTCTTGATTGTGACAGATTCTTGCATTATTTTCTCTTTCATGGCACTGAATGTGAGCACTATATCATGGCCTTTACCTGAGAGAGGAAAGAAATGGTGTTTTGATTTCACATCATTCATAACTATCAGTCTTCAAAAATATAATTCAATGCAATTTCATTCAAAATAACATACTTCCTTCATGCAACTTATTAAGGAATATATGTGAAAGTTTTTTTGGCCATTCCAATTTTCATTTATTTTCTCTGATATCTCTTTTACTAAACTTTGGGCGGAATTCATTTGTAAGCAATTTAGTTTGTCAGATTATGAATATTAACCTTTTATAGCCCTCTGCTAACTATGGATCAGCATATAACTGACTCTGTGATGCACCAGCTACACAGCCAAGTATTTAAACTGCTTGTGGGCTTACCATCTTCTGATGGGTTGGCTGATTCAATTCTGGCATACATCGTTTCCAAAGGATCAAACAAGACATCCTCTCCAAGATCATCCTCAATGGAAAATCGGACTTCATAGACATGTCTGATTTGAAGGAATCCTAATCTGACATTCAGTGTCTGGTCTGATAATGGTTCCACAATGATTCTTGAGTCGTGAGCATTTAAGTCATCTGCAAGAAAGTGTATGCGGCTGTCTCCTGAGCAAGGAAAAACCATTGTTATTACGCTACCCAAGAGGTAATGGTCATCAAAAATAAGTTTTATTACACTGCCAAGATCTGCTTCTGACATGGAAAACTCATCTGTGAAATTGTGATATCACATCTTTACCAGATCTCAGTATCTCATCATGGCCTCATACACCTATAAACTTATTTACCTGTACTTCAAGAACAAAAATGCACAGACTACTAATATTATTAAGGATATATCTAGATACCCTACATCTATTCCCATGGCAAACTTTTTTAAATATATCAATAGTGACGAAACAGATCAAATATATTGTTGTCCCAAAAGGGACTAGTCATTATGAGCTGAGATTAGTCAGCACTTTTTCCTTCGTTCCCACCCCCACTTTTATATAGGCCTGTTTATTCTAATACCAAATAATAGAACAACCCCACTGGCTTAACCTGCTGGGACCCTCAACAAGCGCAAGTCCACCCTAATGCTAACATGTAGGTCAGATGAGCGGGTGACGGTCCTCCCTAACGCTAACATGTATGAGACCCTTGACCAGCGCAAGTCCACCCTAACGCTAACATGTAGGCCAGATAAGTAGGGATGGGAACAAACGAAAAAGTGCCGATTAGTCATGGTATTAGGTTGCCAAAGAAGTAGTGATCATTTTGTCATTAAAGAAAATTACCTAATGGATCCCCAGTATAAAATTGTAAATGCTTTCCCTACAAGCAGTTTCATTTCCTCTGAATTATTACATACACTTACAAACAACAGTACAAAATAAGTTTTTACATGAGGAATGTGGTGGCTGACAGAGAAAATTCTAGTTCCATTTCCTTTTGAAAAAAATAATTTATTTTAAAAAGAACAATGGTTCTTAATTTGGCACAACTAATTTTTGCACCTCATGAAAAAGTCTTCTGCAAACTATGCCCAATGAATTATACATTGCAATAAGCCATGTAAAAGAAGGTGGATACTTCATTTTACGATTTCTCAAGATTGTGCACGGCAATCTAACACTAACAGTCTGACTTTGGAGAAATCTTTTTTTGATTCCTAGATCTACAAAAGCACTGTAACTCTCTATTTTATTACAAGGGCATTTGAATTTAACACTGAAGTACTAGTTTATTTGTTTTTGTTTTCAACATTGATAGCAAAGACAGATCTAGTGGAGTGAACAGGTACTGGAGTATGTTATTCTCAGGGCATAATATGGGCAAAGTGTTGACCTACCTTGGTCAAGTATCTGTGAGTCAACAAAATGGGCGTGGTGATCATGGTGATGATGATGGTGATGCTTGGAAATGCCCTCTTTACTATTGGAGGACTGACCTGTGCTTGATGATGTCAAGGTAATCTTTGCCTTAGATTCTGCCATAGTGTCTTTTCTCTTCTGCACAAAATCTTGTTCAATTTGTATAATGCTCCTAATAGAAAAGGAAATTTATGTAAAAAAAAACAAAAACATATGCACTCCACAGGTTTACACACATATACTATCCACACTGCTTCCTGAATTTCCATTACTCAGCCCAATCCGTGATGACAAAACACTTCACACATAAAAATAAACAATGTAAGGCAATGCCATATTCATTTCGACCACATTATTACCGATGACATGAGTGCTAAATGTATGGTTTTCATCTGCAGAACAGTGTCTTGTGACTGCTTTGTTACTTTAGTAAGCTTGTTAGTTGTAGTGTCACTTATGGGCATGTGTATACTAAATTACAAAATAGAACAGACTATGTATTTCAGAACTGATACTGCCTTTTTAATGGATTCTATCTCCTCATGAATGAACTCAAACGTGATACTCAAGATTCACTCCTTCAGCATCCTATCAGTTTATCAATCTATCAATATGCTTGAATGTTTCATAGTGTGTTGAATTTATCACAATACTATACAATGCAGTTAAGAAATTTAATGATGTTTTATGTAGGTGTGTTCTTTCTTTTCATCTTCTTTCTGTCAAACCTTTACCAGAATTAATAAGACTATAGCACACTTTTGCATGAAATGAACTCAAAATGCAGACATTAATCAAGACAGAATGATATTTAAGCCAACTGACAGTTTACTTATGGTTTCAATGCAAGGTAGGATCTCCCTTTTCAGAGGATTCATGATCAGTTCTGCTGGATCTAAAAGTGCCACTCATAGTCATAGCAAGAATGCATAGGCCTATAAAATATATTGTCATTTTGTGCAACTTTTGTGCCAAATAGTATTAAACACAGAATAAGTACTGCAGTCTTCCACATTTAACACTGCTTTTCACCAGATTCCTACAGGCCAACACATATTTAGGCCTATATAATAGGCATATATCATATACATGTACTTTGTTAGAAATGCAATAAGTCTTTCTCTAAAACTGAGTTTTTCTGATTTTAGCCTGGATCTAGCTCTCAATGTAGCCTACTACTTAGTTACTGTGCACATTCACAGCAAGATTTCAAGATGAGTTTGTGGATGGAACTAGATCAGATCTAGATCTGCTGAAAAATTAAGAGCCATGGCTTTAAAACACCAGTTTTATTTTGAAAAACAGTTTTAGATCTTTTAGATCTTATAATCTAGATCTACATCTCTATATCCGGTCGGTAAGAACACCCAATCGGGCCCAATCGGACCCAATCGGACTTTAACTCATGGTTTAAAGTTGTTAATAAATGATTTGACAGTTCAGGTATTTCTTTGTTGTATTCTGTAATTGACAAACAATATGAGTTA
>JBCAUA010730426.1:0-15153 GCA_038406235.1 Peronia verruculata | reverse complement strand
GATAGATAGATAGATAGATAGATAGATAGATAGATAGATATATAGATAGATAGATAGATAGATAGATAGATAGACAGGCAGCCAGGCAGGCAGACAGACAGACAGACAGACAGACAGACAGACAGACAGATAGATAGATAGATAGAGCAGAGAAACATAGTAGGCCTACTACAACACCGCTCAGCCA
The DNA here is from genome assembly GCA_038406235.1 of Peronia verruculata. Lineage (NCBI taxonomy): Eukaryota > Metazoa > Mollusca > Gastropoda > Systellommatophora > Onchidiidae > Peronia > Peronia verruculata. Next base: position 14,966 of record JBCAUA010730426.1, on the reverse strand, counting down.
ATAGTAATATACTATCTATCAACAGCTCCCAGGATAACCGAGCAAATCCCAACATTCGCAAAAGGAACTAACACAACTCCATAGAGCAGCAATAACACCAACATCTAAACTTGGTGGCACATCTTAAAATAGATTTTAATGACATGTTCGTGAGTTTTTTTTTTTTTTTCCCCATGAAATTCCGCCCCGCCCTCGGTCCTCCTCCTCAACACAATATTTTTGTCCTTCCAGGCCCCTTTTCCGAGGTCCTTGTTTTCTCCCTGAAAGAAAATCAGAAAGCTGTTGTCTAGGATGAAGTGGGTGTCGTACGAGAGAGGAAGAAAGAGTGAGAGTGAAGATGAGTGAACGAGAGTGAGGGAGAAAGAATGCAAGCGAGAACGAAAAAGCGATAGAGAGAGAGAGAGCGAAGGAGATGAAAGACAGATTGAGTGATCGAGCGAACACAACAATGAAAAAGAGAAAGAGAGAGAAGAGAGAGAGAGAGGAGAGAGAGAGAGAGAGAGAGAGATCATAAATAACGTAAAACACCAAGGAAAAAAAAAAAGTCTCACAGTTGCTTGAGGCTATTGACAGAGAAGCCTAGAAAAACAACAAAAAACGAAAATGACTGATTTTGATATATATAGATCTAGATAATTCTATGTTCTCGACCATTCCACGCACGAGGCTTTTGTCACCACTCAGAGAATTAATGAGACGCCAGTCTCTACGTTTTTGGCCGAGGTTTCACGAATTAATACTTTGCTGTTTGGTAGTGGGAGGAAAGAGCGCGTCACGACAAGAGTGCGAGAAGTGCTTCTTTATGGAACCTTCAACCACCAACATTATCAAGGCTATTTACTTCCAGTCTGTCCTAATCAATCAGTGGATCAGGATATACCTTGAGGAAGATCTGCCTTTATTTCTCTATCATGATTCATCCACATTTAAAAGATAAAAACATTCTTGTTTTATAGTGGCCCGGAGAGAACGAACGCCATGGGAGGAGAGCAAGAAGCGCTGATATTTAACTCTTCAACTGTCAAATTATAAAACAATTTGGAGACATCTTTAACCCATTGAGCACTGAGCCCATGAGCTCTCTGTGATAATCCTGTCTGAGCGCGGGAGTGATTTAAGGCTCTATATTTGGAGTAAGTGTAATCCGCTGTTATGATTGATCGCTAATACAAGGCTCAAATTAAATACAGAATGGAGCAAAAGTCAACGAGCCCACTTTAGCTATCCATGGTGTATCCAACGGTTCACTCCTTGTATCTAGACTGACGGTAAAATGTCAGAATTTTTAAAAGGTAATGTTATGCTCCTTAAACATTAGTGGAATAGTTTTTCAGATTCCTTTGATCAGCTTCAACAAATGGAGTCTGTGACTTTTGCACCACCCAGTATATCATAATGCGATTGTGATCTTGCTCACTGTTGTAAGGACCGTCAGGTGGCGCTTCATGAATACTATTTGCCGCCTGTACATCGGGTTCAGGTCGGGGACTTCAAGCTCTCTGGCCTAGGTCTGCCTATCGCAGATTTGTTCAGAGGAGATACAAAGTATCACAACAGTCTGAATGTCAGGCTGTCAACAGATCGCTGATTTTAACCTAGAAATTGAAACAGTAGAAAAGGAAATTTACGAGACATTTGAAATGAAAGAGTCACAATTATAACTATACTTCAAGTCTCAGGTTGATCAACTGCACGAGACATGTAGGCTATGTGGGATGTGGTCCTTTGGAACTCATGAAGCTGTTAGTAACTATTGCTGCAGTCCCACAGGATGCTGAAATAGCTGCTATTGTCCTCTTGTAAAACTGAAAAGCTTGGTAAACTGTAACTGTAGCTTCATGTATCCCAGACCATAGAAAGGCTGCTGTTTCAGTCTTACCACCGGTGGTTAAAGACATTGTTTTAAATACGTTATCTTAGGTGTTAGAATTAGCCAGTCATGGCCTGGTGAGATCACATGGTCCAGTGGCTAGGAGTTTTCCTCTGGATGAAATACGAATCCCGCTCGGCGAATGAGAAAAATTTACTAACATAATTTTCTTTGAGACGTGGATCTCTGGTGTCAAGAGTAGGGAAATCCGACGTCTATCCTCTTTGGATAAAGGTGGATATGTTGGGTAGGGCCATGTTAAAAATATGTTGGTCGTAAAAAATCATTCCAATGGCAGGTAAAGAGGCCATTCAAGGACAATTTACAAATTCACAAATCTACGATCTATGTATCTTCTTTTGACCAGAGCCTCACAATACTTATCTTGGAAATGAAAGGTCTCACCATTGCACTCGTCTAAATAAATCATGTCTTTCTGTCTATCTGTCTGCCAGTGATTCTGTCTGCCTTTCTTTCTTTCTTTCTTTCTTTCTTTCTTTCTTTCTTTTCTTTCTTTCTTTCTTTCTTTCTTTCTTTCTTTTCTTTCTTTCTTTCTTTCTATCTTTCTTTCTTCCTTTCTTCCTTCCTTTCTTTCTTTTTTCTTTTCCTTCTTTCTTTTTTCTTTCGTTCTTTCAATCTTTCTTTCCCTCATGTCATAGAATGCATGGTTCAGTATAATAGAGGGAAAATGACTCTTCAAAACAGGATTCAGGAGAAAAAAAAAATCATTTCATTACCTAAAAGGTCTATAAGAAGAAAGGAAAAATGACAGGTCGTGATCGGTTAACAAGCACTCTGTTGTGGTGAAATGGGATGATTTCCCTCTTGACATTCATCTCAGTGGAAGGGAAACCTACTCACTGATCGCTGTATTTAAACCCATTAAAATAATTAATAGATATGTAACCACTCCACTGTTGGCACGTCTGCAATCACATAATATATATGCACACCCACGTACGGGTCTACACCATGTAATAATGTACATCGTCCCGTCGTACACAGACACGCACACACACAAATACATACATGTTGTTACAAGTGGTGAAGGATTCAGTCTTCAATTGCGTGGCATAAAAACTCGATATCTCGTTCTCTCTCTCTGTCTCTCTGTCTCTCTCTCCCTCTCTTTCACACACACACACACAGACACACACACACACACAAACACACACACAGAGAGAGAGAGACTTGCGCACTTGTCTTTTTCCGAATCATGGAAAGATTTAAGTCAATCTTTGCAAAATGTAAGTATCTCTACCCATTGACCCAGCTTGCCTGAACTAAGATGAAACTGAGTAATGACAGGCTTACACCTGTCTTGAAAAAGATTACATAAAAATTCAAGACCGTTGGACGCAGAATGTGTGCCTTACGAAGGCTGTCAGCTACGATCTAGAATTGACTAGAATGTTCAAGTTCGTTACGTATGTGTGATGAATATGTAATTGAATTTCATCACATGCAGCAATGATTTGACATCGACTTATCTGTCGTCATCTTGACGCCCAAGGTTGGGAAGAGGAAGAGAGAGAGAGAAAAAACAACAGCAACAAACAAACAAAAGAAAGAGAACACAAAACAAACACAAGTAGAAACACACAGCAACAAAAACCAAAACAACAACAACAACAACAAAGAACAAAGAATCGTCAGCTCAATGCGATAGTGCGAGACACACTATGCTACTTAATCCACCTGAAATTGTCACGTGATCTTTGGGCCTGCGCTAGGTGCAAGAATGGCATCGATTGGATAAAGCAGGTTTGTCACATGCGCTGCAAAAGGACAACTCAGGACTGGGTTTTTTTTTTTTTTCCTCGAGGATTTTGTTTATATGAGCTCGTGAAGCAGTCATGGATTTCTGTCTCATCGCCCTCTCTCTCTTTTTTCATTGTTTGTTTGTCCGTGTGAGCCACTTTCCCATTTATTTGTCCGTCCAGTGCCTGTCTATGTTTGTATAAATGAAAGTATATCTACGATTACAGTCTATGAACTTCAGTTGCATTTACCATGTTTAACGCTGGTATGACAATGTGGAGTGCGACATTCACAGCAGGCAAAACTGGCAGAATATTTAGGTTCTCGGAAAGACAAATATTGTTTTTCACTGCATGCAAGTTTTTTTTTTTGTACGCAGGCAGGACGAGTTTTAATCGTTGAAACGGAAGGGCCTTTCTCTCCACCAGATTCTACCTGTTGGTTTGTGAACCAGAGATAATCAATCGATTCATCAAGGAATGAGATCACTCGGCGGAAAGAGGAAGGGGGTCGGGGCAGGGGCTTGGAGAGGGAATAGTGGGGGGGGGGGGGGATACCTCTTGCGCAATGAGTAGACAAACACACATACTCACACATGCACTCACATGCCTTGACTCACCCACTCATTCTCATATTAAGTATATTGTAATCACATACACAAACATCGTTATTCAGCTCTCAGAGTCACTCATGGCCCTCAGAGTCACTCATGCACGACCACTCACAAAGACATGTGTTATGTGACACACGCAGAGACATCCACAGAATCGAGGCACTGCTGGCATTTCGCAATAATACACTCAATGAAGTCAATATTCCCGCTTTGTTTCTAATACAGCCGGAAAGTGATGGTCTTCAATTATTTATCATGCCCGCCAGTGTTTGAAATTACTGCTAAAAGCCCCCTCTCCCTCCCCCATCCCCCTCGATAATATCAATCATCATATATAATCGATGATGGAAATTAAGCGGAATAAATAAAGCTCTGAGTCTGTATTATAAATGTATAACAAAGTCGATAGCAGAGAACATTAGAGAGAGAGAGAGAGATCAATGTGTCTACTAAATAAACTTAAAAAAACAAAAAAAACAAATATGGATAAAAAATCATGATATATAATAATAGATACAGTTGAATTGTGAATCCGCAAGCGTTTTTGATGCGAAAGTTGTGCCCAGTAAATTGCGATGTTACATATTGCTTTATGCTTGTAGCGTTATAGTGTTACAGTACATTGCTAACTGCCCTTGTAGTTTTACAGTACAACTGTATTACCATTCAGTGATGGTTGTCCTTATAGTGCTACACAGATATCATTCATCGGTGGCTGCCCTTACAGGTTTGCAGTGTTACATTCACTTCTCAAATTGCTGGTCATCTTTGCAGTGTTACAGCATTATCATTATTTACCACTGGGTATCCATGTTATTGACTCGGTACCCTTGCAATGCTGCCATACTTATAGACAGTGCTCCCTGATCTTGCATTCTTGAGGTGCTATAGTGTCACTGACTATGATCATACAACTCTGGCCGTCCGTTCCACATACCCGTGATCACACTTCTAGCCCGGTGGTACGGCCTATCCTATGCAGGCCAACCGGCATCGAATCGCAGACCAAGTATCGGAAAGCCTAATGACTCACAATCGATCGGAAAACACGTAATTAAAGAGAATGGGACTGATGTGCTCACAAACCAGCGTGTCGCCGGTAGAGGAAGGGGAGTGTGGGAGGGGAAGGGGGGAGTAGGGCGGAACGTGGAAGGGAAAAGGAAAGGAGGGAGGGGAGGAGGGAGGAGGGGAGGGAGGGGAGGGGAGAAACACACCCCGGCCAACAAATAAACTCACTTGTGATGACGCTGACATGCATAGATCTTAGGCAAACAAGGACGGACGGACATATGCAATCACGCACTCACGCACGCACGCACGCGCGATTCCAGTCCACTCACTCACTACCTGTAGAGCCATGCAGGCTACGGGCGGAAGTTTTCCACTGGGGGGCGTATGCATGGGTGAGTCATGCAGCTATGACCAAGAGAGAGTTGGTAGGGAAAGAAAGGGGCAGGTGGGGGGTGGGGGGAGTTTAGGGGAGAGGCAGAAGGGTGGGAGCTTGGGAAGTAATCAATCAAAGGTTCGATCACTCAGTGAATAGCCGGCCTTTGCCGTGCGATGCAGGTGAGCAGCAAGGCTAAAAGAAAGCCACTGCTTACTCACTCACTGCCGGCTAATCATCAAGTGGCCATTCCAGCCTCGGCAATCGGCATGCAAAGCCAGCGAGTGATGACGTGTTCTCTTGCGTGAGAGTACGGTGACCCGTGACATCCTGACGCAATCTAGAGTATTTTTGTAGTAGCCATGACGCATACTATATATTTGCACCGATGATAAACCTATAGTCATAATTCTATAGTCACAAACAAAATCAATCATGCAATCGTTTAATACGTTGCTACTGACAACGACAGAAAGAAACAGAACTTTGCACAGCTCTTCATTGACTTTTTTTGTTTACCCCAAGAATTTATAGTATTTCCAAAATTTGTAAGTTTCAGTTTACAGATAAACACTGATACGCTCTCAGAGAAACTGGAGAGTACTTCACATCGTGTCCATGTTATTCTTCATGCTCTTCATATAATACGAGTACATGTACTATATCAGTCTACTTCTCTACACTCTTAGCCTCACATTCTTTGATACCGATAGCTTATGAGGATATAATTTCACGAGAGATATCTGTAAACCACTGCAATTAAGTCGTTTGAGGAAATGCTTTAGTTAAAGAGTTGTGGGAAGTGAAGGCTAAAGGTATGTGTGTTTCGTTTTGTCCGTATTCTCATGCCGTTAAGTGTCGAAGATGGTGAATTTCTTTCTTGGGGTTGACTTCGGTGATAGACTGCATTTTATTATTTTGATCATCTTTTTACCCAATGCCTTTTGAATTCAGCTCATCTATCTTATTTTTGGTCACCCTTTCCTCTCAAACCCTGACTATTTCAGATTGAACGTCCTCGTTACAGGCTTTTCAGAGGGCATTGACATGATCGAACATTCTGTAATGTTCTATGAAGTTAATAATTAATTTAACTCTGATTCTTTCAAGGACAATTTGTTTCCAAATGTGCGGTGGTCTCTGCGGATGAGGACTGTGTGCAGTTTGGTATAGTTTGTAAGAGAGATGCGCGAGTAGTTGTGCCACAATCTAAATTCTGATTTGGTTCTAAGATTACACTCTTTACGACTGTAAACTTCGAGAGTAGGCAACGGTACACAAGACATAGTTCTATGATAAAATAAGAACCAGTGCTCCTACAAATATACCTCTCTAATTCCGTGATTCAGAACATCCTCGCCTAAAATGGGATACCCAATGTTTAGTTATACATGTGCACAGTAAATAATCTCTGTCCTTCACTCCTCCTTTTATGTCTTATATGACAAAGATATGCATCTTTTACCGTGATATTATTGTTCACAGGATACATTCTGGATGTAACACCCGCGAGCTCTGCGCGTGGCGGAAACGACACAGAGGCCATTGAGATGATTGCTAGAACACCGCGTCACGAGACAGAGTCAGCTGCTCGAGAAAACCAACAGCCCCGGCGCAGTGTCATCGTGACCAACAGCAACCATCCTGCCAACCGCCACCTCCAGCCCAGCAGCGCCGGCTCTGATACCATCTCTGGTGAGATCAGCAGCAGCATCGGCCACCATCCTCATCGAAGTATCAACACTTTCACTGGTAGATACGTGGTAGGTTCATCATCTTTTCTCTATTCCACTCACGATTCATATATGGATGCCCATCAGACTTCCTTGGAAAGGCCGCCTCCGGCCCATTTACCTTCCCCGCCACCTGCTCACACCCCCATCCAAAGCCCACCGCCCGCCCATACATCTAGCCCCATCCCTGCCCATACACCTTTGACGGCTCACAACCTTACGCCAGCTCACATGCCCACTTCTGCCTATGCACCTATGACTCCTCACTCTCCTAGCCCCGCTCACACAAAGTCAGCAACACGTCCTTCCTCTGGGACTTCCGATATCTTGCCTGCCGACCACCCAATCCACCACCCTCTCATCCAGCAGCTGATCAACCAACGACTGCACGTTCCGGAAGACAGCAACCATCGCCATTACCACCGCGATGACAACGACATACAGCCCTCATATGGGAAACGCCACTGTCCAGCTGCTTCCATCAGTCCTCCGCCACGAGAGGATGACAAGATCTACTACTCCCACAATACTACTGGCAACGAAGATTCCCAACGAATCCATTTCACGGTGATGACCCAACAGCACAGCAGCAGCAACACCAACAACAAAGTCAACAACTGCAGCAACGGCATCAGCATCACGAATAGCGGCAGCCAGCTATACGGTCTGAAACCACGTAGCAACGAAACTGTACTGAACAGTGTAGAAACTAGCAGTCAACCCGTCTATTCGTCCTCCTCATCCACTCAAACCCTTATCAATCCTTCTCATCTTCCTCCCTCACCCAGTCCATCCATCCCTTCCTCCTCTCCTACCCTCCCAGTAAACGCTCCTTCCCTCAGTCATTCTCCAGCTCCACCCTCCCCGGCCCTCACCCTGCCACCAAACTCCCCGTCCCAAACCAAAGAAGTCAACACCTATACGTATGAAGCGTTCCTGGTCAGCGATGGACGATCCCGAAAACGTGCTCTGGATAATAGTGAGGAGGAAAATGGATCCAAAGTGAGATACACCTGCACTGAATGTGGAAAAGATTATGCTACATCCTCCAACCTCTCCCGCCACAAGCAGACCCATCGCTCGCTGGACAGCAAAAGTGCCAAGAAATGTCCCCATTGTGACAAGGTCTACGTCAGCATGCCAGCCCTCTCCATGCACGTCCTCACACACGACCTCAAGCACTCCTGCAGCGTATGCGGCAAGACATTCAGCCGGCCCTGGCTGCTGCAAGGTCACATGCGGTCTCATACAGGAGAGAAACCCTTCGGATGTGCTCACTGTGGCAAGGCATTCGCCGACCGTTCCAATCTCCGGGCTCACATGCAGACTCACTCCGCATTCAAGCACTTTGCCTGTAACAAATGTAACAAGACCTTCGCTCTCAAATCTTATCTCAATAAGCACTTAGAGTCGGCATGTGTCAAAGAGTAAAAATGACGTTAAAATATCTATCTTACACAGTGCAATGAACATATAGTTATAACAGTTTAATCCAACATTATACTGTCTTCACATGACTGAGCCAGAGCAGATGAAAGAGCTTATCCCCTATCAGCTATGGACAAAAAAGGAAGTCCAGATACAACATGTGTTGGCATTCCGCAGATGATCTTCTATTGTGCCGAGATGAAGATGGTCCGACCAAAACTGTTGAAATCCTGAACACAAATAGACCCCTACTCAAAGAAACCATATGCTCTCCGAGAAAACAACAACAACAACAACAGCAAGAGAAGGAATAATTTAGATTTTCACTTTGAGCCTGCTGTGCTGTGCTGCGCTGTAAAGAGACAAGACTACTTGTTGTGAGAAACTTCACCTCTCAATGCTGAGAGCGAGAGCATGACCCTCCACAGAACAATTTGTTTGAAAAGCATAGATCTCTGACTTCCGGGGCTGCACAAGATGTAGGTCTGACGGCCACATTGTTACTTGTCAGTCACTGTCAGCCTATCTTCGTGTATGCAACATGTTTGGTCTCCAGACCATGTGCTTCATTCATTCTAACATTTACACCAGCCTATCGAAACATATCAATTGCTGTGTATATAGCGCATTGCGTAAAGTTGAGCTTGTTTGATTTTTACATTATCTTATCAAATGCACGGTGCTGCTTCCAAGTGTAAATTTTATGAATGTACTTAAATATCATTTTCGTCTGCCCATCCTGTCATGTTTACATTTTCGTTGGCACCCACCTTAATTTTTATTTCCTTTGCTCGTTTAGGGCAGTAAAGGGCAGATCTTGTTGACTCCAAACAATATTATTCACGTTCATTTTCCTTCAATTTTATCTATGAGTTTACAATGTATGCTCCTTACCTGGCACCATCGCCACAAGTCGACTCTAGAGAATAAGTGTACATAGACTATTTCGTGAGACCCAATGACGGCCGGGTGCATGAGGCGTACTTAGCAGCAAAATCTGGATGCAATGTAGTTACAACGAAACCAGTCCACTGAACTCCAGTTTCGAATGAATCTAATGAATCTAATCTGCGTCCTCTATTTAATAGATTATCCAAGAATTCGTTTAAGAAAAATGTCCTTTAGAAGGCTGAATCAGGGCAATAATGTTATTATGATCTCATGTTTCTGTGCATTTTGCAATGTGTTAGATAGAATGCATAGTGACCCCATTAGCTCAGAGTTCATTTGCTATTAAATAAACAATCCAGATCGTTAACCCTTTAGCTGTAATGACATATTTAATAGATTTTGAGAGAACCTCTCAAAAGTTTACAGCTTGCTTTGGATGGAGTTTCTATCCAAAATACTTAGGAGGTCTGGCTATGAACAGCACCTGACAGAAGTTTTTTTTTTTTTTTTTAACCAATTCAGAGGTATCCACAAATAGTATGAATGTGCAGACAGCATGGCTGTGAAGGGGTTAAAACTGATAGAAGAACCCGGCTGTATCAGGCTTCTGGAGCAAAGCATTCCTTTCCTTTAGTGTTAGTGTTATTAAGATCTCGGTGTCTTTAACCGACCTTTAGGCGTATTTACCTATACCGTCGCAGTCGGTGACGAAAGATGATGGTCTTTATCGATATCAGATCAATGCAGCTCTGCTGTTTCCCCCGTTTTAGAAAACAGATCTATATAACTGTATGGTAAACACTTGCCATGACGAACGAGAGCACGAAAATCGATGACGCCAATAATTTACCAGTTAATGGTGGAGGCGTTTGTGCTGGCATCTAAATTTGGCGCTCTCTTTCACTCCTCCTCCTTCCCCTTCTCTCATGTTGAGAAAGAGAATGGGTTTATAGATGGCGTCATTTGTATCAGAAATGAATACTCCAGAATGCCATGTCGGTACATAGCTCAGTAATGTCTAGAATTGTCTTTTTTTCCTCTCCCCTGCCACTGAGGTCACATGTCATTAAATACCAAACTATAAATGATATAACAAAATCTATTTTCTTTGAAGAATTGGAAAAGATTTGGTAATTTTTTGTATATTAGGCAGAGCACTGTGGATTATAGCATCAGTTTCATTTCGAGTGAACGTTCACTCAGAACAGGGTTAAACGAAAGAGAAGAAACAAAAGTGCAACTATTTAAACCGACCACAAAATGTTCATTTGTATTTTTTCTTTCTTTCTTTTTTTAGAACTCACGATTCAGAAAAAAATTCTGATATTATACACAACTATTTGCCATGGAAAGAAGATGTACAGGATATACTGAACTCTGTACTCAGACATTGCAAATGTGTATTTTCTTAATACATGCAAAAGAAAAACACAACTCACAGCAAACAAATATAACCGCTGATTGAAGTGAGCGTTTTTTTTTTTTTTTTGTTTCTTTTGTGTTCTTTTTTTTTTTTTTCATTATTTAAAAAAAAAAATACTTTATGTGTTTTGTTTTCACAAAAATTCATAATGTGCCTATCTCAATATCTTCATTCATAGCGTTGTGAACGTGTATTATAGCAAACCTACATTTTTTATGCACCGACTGGGGATCTTTTATAATGAATATGCATGCACGAATTTGCTTCTCTTTATGGTTCACGTTTAATTTACAGAATTATGTCTATTGCATAACTGCATTCCATGCATTGATAAAATGCCTATGTTCATTGCATGTTTGTAGAGAACATAATTATCAAGGATGAACTTGTTCCTTTTTTTTCCTGAAGATTATTAAAATTCCATTCATTTCATTTTTTAGGGGGTGCAAAATATCTTTCTTCAGCCTAGAGTGCCTCTTACTCTGTTCCAAAGCAATACGAAAATGTTAATGTATATTTGCAGCGAACTACACCATCGACAACGTTAAATTTCCAAAGTCAGCAGCAGGAATAGTAAGGAACATTGCAAGTGAAATACCTGCTTTGGCACAAGTTATAGAAACTAATCTATATTTAATTGACAGCCCAAATGATTGTTTTTGAAATATCATTATTAATTTTGAAAAATAATGATAAACGATGGATTATAATTAATCTTTTTTTTTCCTCAAAGAAAAGTATGTCTGTGGAAATCTTAGCAACATCAAGAGCTATGGAATTAGAATATCAATTTATGGATGTTTGTTCTTCATATAGATTTATCAACATCCTCAATTGAAAGAAAACAAAGCTGATTAATACCTTTTGTAACCCTCAAAGTTAATGGTTTACTGATCTAAGATATAAGAGATTTGAAAAAAAGATGCACATAAAAGGGGTTTATGATGAAAAATCAGTCAATCATTTAATCAATCCATCATCAATCAATCAATCCAATAAATAAATAAATAAAATAGGCAAAGACAACCATACCAAGACCGGAAAAAAAAAAAAAACACGACTCGTGTTATCTTGACATGTTCCATTGTTGAAACTTGACCTTTGAACTTAATCTGCCTTCTCGCTTTTGATGCACCATTTGACTTTTTCATTTTCGACTTTTTTTTTTTTTGTCTGAACCCTTGGCATTCCACAACGTCCACCATTCCATTGTTGACCTTTTTTTTTAACTCTTTGTACACCGGGATCTTGAGCACATCCTCCGTTGTCTTTTGCCTTCACCGTTGTTCTTCTCCGTCTCCTTTCTACACGTGTTGCAGCGAAACCATCTACACCTTCAAGTCGTGGCCGTTTTAAAAGATATGATTCTATACTTATAGTATGAATATATATAACCAGTACATATTATATATAAACTCTATATGTATATATATTATATAAAAATATATATGCATATATATTCTTTTTTTTTTTTTTTTACAATATCAGAATGTTCATTGTTAAAACAAAGATAAATATGTATTTCAGTGAAATTAAATAATCATTCCAGATGATTCCATAATTGTTCATAGCGAGTTGATCCAGATAATGTTTATCATTAATTTAGTGAAGAAAATTTATTTAGATTTGCAGCGGGAAAAATCTCTACCTTTCCAATGTATAATGTTTACCTTTATGAACGTGTGTACCATTTCTTTACTCGACTGTATGGTAAACTGCATGTATTGCATTGATAATGTATATGTCACCCCTTTGTGGTTCTTATGTTTTTTTTTTTTAAATCAATCTTTTTTAGTGTTTGTTTATTTCTTGTTTTTATCTGTTCCTTTCTTTTTTGTATGTGTTGTAGATGTGACATAATTATACTTACCGGTATTTAAAATGTTCATCGAAGTTCTTAAAATGGAAGCTTCATCTCACTGCTTGAACATAAGTCTATAACGTATCTCAAGTATGTCCAGTTCAGTTACCATAAGCTATATAGAACTGGTCTCTGCAATATGTAATTCGTGCAATATATCTCACAAAACAACAACAACAACAACAACAACAACAACAACAACAACAACAACAACAACAACAACAACAACAACAACAACAATAACAGAATGTGAATCGTACACACACACCCCAGGAAGCCAAATAAACTTCTAGTCGATTAATTTATGTGTTAGTCTTTCTTTTAATCTGAGTTAATCGATTGCTGGCGAGACGAGGATCGTGTCGTCCACACAGTTTGTTTGAAAAGATCTCGCATCTGATGTTTCGACTTTTCATAGCCTGGAAACTTGGGTTATTTGACAACAGATTTATCATCTGTTCCCCATTGAAAAAAAAGGGAAGGGGGGGGGGGTTCTTGTGTATAAGTACATTAAATAAAGAACTGATGCATCACCAATGACTTCACGATAATAATGAAATATAGCAATTTTTTGTTTTGTTCAGAAGTAATTGGTAGGTGTAAATTTAAAGCAGAGGTTCGATCTAACAAGCTTTATACATGTATAAAGTTTGATGTGAAAATTGTCTAGTGCTTAGGTAAATGTATGGTATTAAGCCTATGTAAAAAAAAAAAAAAAAGGCATCCTATTTATTTATCATGTTTATTTATTTCTATTATTGACTTATTTAATCATGAATTTGTGTGGAGTTCATGATATTTTTGTTATTTATTTGTCTATGAATTGTTTATCAATTCATTTATGCAGAATGTGTATTAAGTTGGTGTTATTTATTGAGTTTTTTTTTTTTTTTAATTGATAATGAATTTCAGATATTTTTCACTATGTCTGGCCATATCAATTTCTGTTGTTTCTCTCTTTGTGTCTTTTTTTTTTCCCTCTCTCATATTATATAATTCTATATATATCAATTAACTGATCATTATACGTGTTCATTTGAAAAGTCTATAAATCAATTGCTCAATGACGTATTCCATGTTGCTTTGTATTCAGCTCCCTTTCTTTGATTATTTTCTTGTTAACAACCTTCTTAAATAAGAGTTTTGTAAAAAAAAAAAAAAAAGGAAAAGAGAAAAAAAAAAAAAAAAGTTTTTGGAAACATTTTTTTTTCATGGTACTTATAGAATTCTCGTTGACATTCGGTTACAAATGCGACTGCAAGTCACGAGTCGTTGTGTCGGGAATATGTGCAATATGATCAAACCCGCCCATTCTTTAATTTATTCGATATGTACGCTCTAGCTATGGACTTTAATCAGAGCTTTGTAAATATGACAGTTTTCAACGGTATCGCCAATATAAAAAGTATATTACCTTGACTTTGCCATGCATCGCGTGAATCTCTGCGCAAAATTATTAGTAGTTTATTTTATCAACAGAGCATGAGATAGCTTGTCTATAGAGGGCTTATTTAGGCACAATAATCAAATAAAACAAACATCGATATATGGGGTACCTCCTTAAGTCTCACAGTATTTAGTCTTTATTTGCATGTATTTATTTTTCTTCTTTCTTTTTTCTTTCTGTTAATTAATGTTTCAAGCTTCTCTTTAGTATAATCATATGACCGATTACAAGAAGCCAGGTATATTTTTAAGTTGCATAGAAAATCTCCTCATGTTTTCAAAATCTGAAATATTGTACAGTCAAAATGAGATTGAATATTACATGTTTTCTGTATACTTTTCTATTTGTAACTTTTTTTGTGTTAACCCATTTTGCCCAAGTCTCGTTGGAATTAAATCTGACATGTATTGCTATTATGCAACCCTGGCGCCTATTTGTTTATATGGAACACTCTTTTTTTTTTCCTTATATAGTTAACACTTTAAACAAATATACAAGCAAAGCCCAACTTGAATAGTTGCAAGCTTGTTTTAGAAGTTATGTATGTATAATATT
>JBCAUA010730204.1:0-15154 GCA_038406235.1 Peronia verruculata | reverse complement strand
TTCAGCCATTTTGTTGACGTTTTGACCTAGCTACAACAGTTCAAGGACTGTGCGTCTAAACGGAACTTCTCTCGTCGACAGACTGTCGATTCAACGATGACCCAAATCGACCGTCTGTCAGTTCAACTGATAGTTTGTCGATGAATGAACTGTAGGTGTAAAGGCCCCTGAAGAGTTTGATCACTGTTTTCTCGCGATTTTGTATGTAACTAGACGAACTCTTCTTTTCTGAGCCCATGTTTTTGGATAGATCTCGTCATTCTTGCACAATCATGACAACCTCTTTTCAACGTTTCTCGTTTGTGGCAGCTGCCCAATTGAAAACATTGATTAATTCGAAGTAAGTTGGACAAATTTAAAGTGTCAATAGGCCAGCCATTAAACGCGACGAGTAGCAAATCAAACACTTTTTGGCGGATTGAACTCTGCATGCCCATACCGTTTTTTTCCCCCTTTAATAAGCATAAACTTCAGAATGGCCAGAAAGACGTAGGTTGTGGTGCTCCAGTCACATCGGTAGATCTAGATGGGTGTACTGCATGTAAAAACTTAGGCTATCACCCTATTGTCCGGACTGTGCAAACCCTGGCTGATTCCATTAAGTACAATTCATCAGAATAAGGTAATGAAAAAGATGTAAAGAATTATATTATGTTTTATAGTTATGCTATTGTGCAAGGTAAACAACTATATATATTGTAACGTAATAAAAAAATAACATCAGGATATAAGTGTAGATAATTATGTTTAAAATTTTGATTGCTGGCATATCATTTTGACTGGGTCACTCTTTAAAAATAACTATCTAGAAGAACAAATGAGGGCATCTGTGCCCCAGACCAAGACAAGTGCTGGCATTCTGACTGCCTAGCCGTTTTGAATAGATTTTTAAAATAAATACAACAGCTTTCTGCTTCCTGACATTTCAAACATTCTCTTAAAACATCACTGATATCATCAGGTACAACCGAATACAAGCTTAGACATCTGGCAATATCAATCTGTAATGATAAGCAATTAACGCAACATTGAATATTTTCCCCAAATGACTGATTTATTGAGAGACCCACAAGTGAATAGATGAGATTAGTAGATGAAAACAACAACAACAACGACAACAACAAAAACTCTTAAGGTCATGGATCATGATGGACATAACTAGTGAACTAGCAAATTTTAATGACTTCATGTGGCAATGCTTAGATAACGTGCATGAATAACAGCTGAATTTAAGCTAATTTTCCGTCATTCCTGGTAGATATTCAATCTCCGTCCAACCTGCTGACTGCGAAAACTTCGTCTTCTTCTTGAGTTGTGCACATCTCAGTGTCTCAGTCACAGATGAAAGCGAAAAACAAATAAGAAAGTGCCTCTACTGTGATCCAAGGAAAGTTAAAGGATTCAATTATACCTTCTTGACAGTACAAAAACATGGATGCAAAAGTTGGCAGGAAGAAGGAAGCACAATCACTTTTGAAATCACCATCAGTCGGCACATCGACGTCCAAAAACGGCCGTGGCTACTCAGTCACCCTGGCCAGAGCAGTCACGGCAGCGGTGCCAATGCTCTATTTCGCCGGTCTACTACCCACTGTATCCCTCCTGCCTCAGTACCTGGTTCACCGGCTCACCCTGGAAGATGGTCACCTGAAGCACAACCGCAGCAACGAGACAGTGAGAGGCCCGTGTGCTTCTGCCGATAACCTCAGTGCCGGCACTGTTGAGACAGATGCTATTCAGTCTGAGGTAGGGACAGCTGCCTTTATTTTATACTGACCCTTTGTCGTTCCATCAACAGATCTTTAAGAGGGCTAGAAGCCTTGATTCACTCTTTCTCACCCGCTGAACTATCTCCCCCCCCCCCCTTTTTTTTCTGATCCAGCAATCTTCTACCTTCCGTGCTGACATTTTTCGTTTACTTTCTTTGCATCTTCCTTCATTTTCCTTGACGATTTAAAACCTATCCCCCTCTCTCTTTCCTGTTGACCCATACTTCCTCTGCGTTCTCTGTTGCCGCCTCCCCTCTTGTTTTCTCATTGACCAATCGTCTTTTTGTTTTTCCTCCCTTGCAAACCTATTCTCTTTGTGCCGAAGTGCAGACGCATCTTTTTGTTTCTTTCTGACTGAACTGTCTTCCCTGCAGATCTATTATGCCTACTTTTTCCATTTTGCCCGATCGTCCCTTTTTTTTTTTTTTCCTGCTAACTTATCCTCTCACGTTCTTCCTCGCGAACTGATCCCCCTACATCATTCCTTGTTGACTTATCCTCTCCTTCCTTTGTTTCCCCTTCTTCCCTGATGATCTATTCTTTCAACCTTCGTCCCTGCTGACCTATAACCTCTCTACTTTCTTCTTTACTAATTTACCGTCGGTGTTTCCTCCCTTCTCACCCACTCTCTGTGTTTCCTCCCTTCTGACCCATTCTCTGTGTTTTCTCTCTTTTAATCCACCCTATGTACCTCCTCCCTTCTGCCCCATCCTCTGTATTCCACCCCTCTTAATCCACCATCTGTGTTCCCTCCCTTTTAACCCATCCCTTGTATTTCCTCCATTCTGACCCACTCTCTGTGCTTCCTCCCCTCTGACCCAACCCCTGTATTTTATGTCCTCTAATCCACCCTTTGTGTTTCCTTCCTTCTGACTCACCCTTTGTATTCCTTCTTTCTTAATCCACCCTCTGTGTTTCCTTCCTTCTGACCCAACCTCTGTGTTTCCTTCCTTCTGGCCCATCTTCGGTGTTTCCTTCCTTCTCACCCACCCTCTGTGTTTTCCTTCTTCTGACCTACCTTCTGTGTTTTCTCCCAGTTAACCTATAGTCCACCCCCCCCCCCTCAATCTTCTCTATGCTGACTATCTTACTTGTCCCCTTCTACCCTGCTCACCTTTCGTTTTCCTCCCAGCTGACCTATCGTCCATTTGCCTCTGATCCTCTGTACAGGCCTCTGATCTGATGCTGTATATAACATACGCTCAGTCCTGTCCTGCACTGGTCACCTGTCTCCTGCTGGGCGGCTTTGCTGATGTCTTCGGACGTAGACCGCTGATCTTGGCTTCTGTCTTCAGTGGATTTCTTAGGGTGCTGGTTATAGCTCTTACAATAAGGTAGGAGAGAAAAACAGAAACACAACAATCCACCGATCTGGAGGTAGTTAAAATAAATAGAACGAATAAGAAAGGGGGGGGGGGGGGAGGAGGAGGAGGGGAGAAGCAAGATGATAAATAAAACTTGGTGAAACAGTAACAATCAATAGACTACTTGCCATGGACTTTGTTTTCAGAGCTATCTTTTCGTTTGAGGAAACATTAATTGGTTTCAACCTGAATAAAAGTCAGAGCTGTAATTATTGTTGATGCCACGGTAACAATACCACGCAATCTACGGCTACGGTTTGTAGACCTATTAGACCCCCCTCCCCTCCGCCCACATCTCATCCCAACTCCCAACCCGACCCTAATAAAATAAAACCACATCAGCAAAGCAGAAAACAGTCATCATGCCTGCCTTACATAATCAAAAGATGCATTAAAAGATTAACTTCTTGTTGAAAGGAAAACAATTTCAACATTACAGATGTCAACATTTCGATGAAGAACTTTTGTCATATTCCATACATTCCCACAGCAATTTCGCTAAGATTTCAAGTACATAAACAACTGTAAAAAGCTAATGTACTTGAAATCTACGGCGGCAAATTCTCAGAAAATCATGGTCCTATCTTATTTTAGTTGGACTCGATTTATATTCTTAATTCTCAGGTTCGACTTGCCCTTGTGGGCTCTGTACGCCAGTGGTATCCTGGACGGCTTCACCGGTTCCTGGTACATCATGTTTGTCTCTTTGTTCTCCACCGTTGCCGACATTAACAAGGAGCAGCGTGACCGCGTGTTTTGGATAACCGTCATTGCTGTCTGCGTCAACTTGGTCTCCGCCATCTTTACGGTTCTAGTGGGATTTATCATCGACACTTTGGGATTTTTCGATGCTTCCTTGTTTTCCGTAGGGGCTCTTTGTATTTCGTTCTTGGTAGCTTTGTTTCTACTACCAGAGACACTCGAACCTCCGGAGACAAAAACCTATAACGTCTTCTCCAACATGCATCGTATGATGGGCTATTTCTTGCTAAAAGGGAGCACCCGGCGAAAGTTGACTTTTTGGATAGCCATCGCTCTGTTCATGTTTTCTGTCATGAATGTGGTCACCAATGGCAGCATCGACTCGCTATATCAGCTTCACAGACCGTTCTGCTGGACCGCCTTCTGGATTGGACTTTACACCGGGCTGCGTCTTGCAGGGCAGTTCGTGCTGGGCGCCATATTGCTCAAGATGCTTCAGAAGTGTTTCAAGGACGAACATATCGGAATGGCAGGCTTGCTGTTCCAGGCTTCCTCCTTTGCTTTGGAGGCTGTCATAACCAAGACCTGGCAATTTATCTTTGGTATACTAGAAACCTTGAATTATTTCTGATTTTACTTTTAATGTTCACAAAGAAAACAACATCTCGTGATGATATTATTTATCCTTCAGTTAACGTTTGGCATCTTGAAAACTTACCTTATACTCATTCATTATTTTATTATCCGTTTATCAGATTTAAAATAAAATCAGTATAATATATGAGATATATTATAGTTATTTTAATATTTTACAAAATCAGCACTTTGAAATTATTTCTCTAAGGGTTCCGAAGTGGAATACTGGAGTCTTCCAAGTTAATTTTCTGTTTTTGTCTGTAACTCTGTAGAACTGTCTGGGCAAAGGAATGTTTCAAAAGATATTCAACTAAGTGGAAGAGAACGAGTTATTTATTGTAAGACCTCAAGGCATTAGAAATGATAAATATCTATGAGAATTTTGTTTTAGAACCAGATCCTTTATGTTTACATCACGGGAACACCGTCGTCTGCGTGTGTCTCGTAGTTTCCTAGTGTTCTTATTGTTGTGCTGCTTATTACAACCCATGGATATTTTACTATCTAACAGCAAGAACGAAGTCATGATGATATTTCTGTTGTTCCGATAGTACGGATAATGTGGCACTAATAGGCTTTTTTTTTACTTGGCACAAATAGTATTCTGCGTTTAACTGCTTCGACATAATGCAAAACAAAAATAATTCTACAACTATAAACCCAGCAATAAATTTTTATCATCATTGTTTCTGTTGTTGTAGTTGTTTTAAATGATAGGGAGAGAACAGGAAACTGGAGGCGGGTAGGAGGGGAATGGAAGGAGCGGAGCAGAAATGCAGAAAATGAGACAGAGCAGGCCACTTTATTAGTGCAACACAGTAGAACTGGAATGGCTGCTACAAATCTGAATGATTGGACTGCGAGAAGAATCTGTCTTTCATAAATTAAACATTCCCTTGTATTCCATTCTTAATCTAGTCGTATAAAGACGTCATTTCAAAAATATTATTATCAATAACTTTTTCTGTTATTTTTTTTTAAAAATAACACTTTCGACCTATAAAGCCTTAGTCACTTAGAAAACAAAATCGTCGATTGTCTGTTATTATCTGTTGCCGTAAATTTGTAGAACTGCCAAGAAAAAGGAGTGTCTCAGAGATATTTAACTGAGTGGAAAGTGACGGAAAATAGTTATTATTGTATTATCAGTACAGTCACATTATATAATGTATGTTTGTGTATGCTACGTTACCTTTTGTTCTGTAGAGAATGTTTTGGTTTGCGAGGCATCCACGAACATTTTGGTTATGCCAAAAATTATTCGACAATTTTTCAACTATAAATTTACTACCGGAAACCATTAGAAGTGACATGTTCTATCTAAGGCATGAAGACAAATTTTGACTCATTTTACATAGTGTAAATGTGGTAGCATTGAACATAGTCAGCATTATATATGTACAAGGGGTAATAGTGTTATTATCCATTAACATTTGTCCTCTTTGGTTCTACTTCTCAGTGCCGGTTATAGGAACTCTAGGGTCTATCACGGTGCCTGTGGTGCGCGGTGTCATCTCATCCATGGCCTCATCGACTGACCAAGGTAACCGACTACTTGCAATACAGTAGGAATTAAAAAAAAAAAAAAAATGCAACAAACTTTTTAGTATTATATTAACACCTTGTTAGTTTTTTTTTTTAGGCGAAAAGGGCGGTTTACATCGGGCTGAGAAATTGTGAAGATTTTTCCATGCATGTGATTGTGATAACTGTTGATTTTCCTTTGAAAATTGTGATTTAACTCTTTGACTGCCATGACAGTAACTAAGTGAGTTTTGATTCACCGGTTTAATTATTTAGATTTGGCTGCTACAAGGTTCATCATGGTAAATAAGAATACTGCTGGTAAGAAAGCTGTTTGGGTTTGAATATTTGTCAAAAACTCATTGATTCCAAAATAGGAAAGACAATGAAATGAGGATGCATATGTCCTGGCAATAGACAATGTCCTAAACAATATAGATTTACACTTAGACCTGAGTGTCAGTGTTTCTATGTTTAGCGCAGTGTGAGTACCATCAGGGGGTCGCCGTAGTCATGTGGTTTGGTGTCTGCTCACTGGTGAAAACAACTCATGAGGTTGTTGGTTCGGCTCGCAGATCCTACCACTAGGGGATGGACGAATACAAAGGTCGGAAGCTGCATTTTGTTTTTCAGTGACTTCACGGTCCCGTGACTTCCTCTGAGTAGGGAAACCCGACCTCAAGCATTCTCGGATAAGGGCGAATGCATTTCGGAGGTCCCCTGTACTTGAGGTAAAACCTTTGGCAGAGAAACATCGATGAGTGCAGCTGTCTGGGCAAATTTCCAAATTTCAATTTCTACCCACAAAAAAATCCCACCACAAGCAGGCAGTCACTGCAAGGGTGAGGTGTGTGAAGGGGGAGGGGCGTCCTGGACGTGATTTTTTTTTTCATTATTAAAGATAGAATATTTTAACCTTTTCCGTCCAATTCAGCATGCTCAAAATAGAGGAAAACAGTGGGTGAGTGAATTAATCAGTCATTGAATTGAGTCAGCAAGTGATTGAGTGATTGATTATCTTTTCTTCTCTATATTAAATTTTTTAAAACAAAGAACCGTCCAGATAACCTCCATCAGGAGGTTGAAAGACGTATATAGAACGTAACATCTATTTTACACAAGATTGAGTGCACATAAAATTATGACTTGCTGCATGCTGTCTCCAGGCGCAGTATTTTCCAGCGTGGCTGTGATGGAAGTTGTATGCAATGTGGTTGCAGCCACAGGCGTTCTACGTGTGTACTCAGCCACGGTCGGCACATTCGCAGGGGCCAGTTATCTCCTCATGGCGTCCTTTAGTGTGGTGGCATTCCTACTTTTTCTGTGAGTTACGTAACTGCTTGATTAAAATTCATCACAGTTCTGTTTCATCAGCTCTGTGCTTCTATATCCGTTCGTTCTAACAACACAACAACAGCAATAACAAACAAATAAAACAAACACGTGCACACACATCCACACACGCACACACACACACAGAAGGAAAGAGAGAGGAGTAGAGATACAACGGAGAAATTTCCTGTGAAGTTGATAACTAAACACATTGACGTGGACGTCTAAAAGAGAAGGAGAGCAGATTATGCGGATAATCCAGGAGATCAATGAGCAAACAGGTGAACCAATAGGTAACTACAACTCATTCTCCTTAAAACCTAAGTATACTTATTCTAAATTAAACCTGAAAATCAATTTTCACGACTTAACCACTTAAAAAAAAAAAAATCTAATCTGTAAAGTTTGTGCACTGGAGATGTGGGTTATCAACAGCATCCACTGGGAGTACTGGTACACTGACGAAGAAAATGTTGACAGACAATGTTACAAATCATAAGTAATCAAAGAAATAAAATTAAAGAGAGGCAAGAGAAGAGGCAGTTATTTAGCTGAAGTCCAACTTTTTGTCAGAAACGTTTCTCTAGTTCTAAAATCCAACAGCCTTTTCACACTTATTCACAGCTGTAGTGGAGTGCAGGACGCGAAAGTGCTCATTTAATTCAAATACAGTATTGATCCTGGAAAAGTTGTTTAGGCCTGAAATACTTGAGAAATGTCTTTTTTTCCAAAGGAAAAAGTAGAAATAAAGAACAATGTCCAAGAAATGCAGAAGAATGTCACTAAAAGGAAAAGCCAAAAATGTCGCAGAAATGCATAGATATGCAACTCGCGGGGAAAAAATGATTTCCAGAAATTATGGTAGATATACTTTAAACATAATTATGTAGATTATTCCATGACAGATCAAATGAATATCAGCGCATGTACCCTAAGTTTCATTTTGTATTAACATTATAGTTTCCCATTTTTTCCCAACACACATAATGTGTAGTTTTCAACTTTTATGTCATGGATAGCACAATATAAGCTTATTTAGCTCAACGCACGCACGCACGCACGCACGCACGCACACACACACACACACACACACATCTTATTTATGAGAATTGTTCGGTTTCCAAAGCTCTCCCTATCTTGACTTTCTTCCCTGCCCATTCTACTATGAAAATATTTCTAAGCAGTTGATGAGGATTTGTAGCTTTATGAAATTAGACTGAATGGTTATTCAGCTAGATATGGCTAGGCCAGAAACAAAAATGCTACAATGATTTGCCGGAAGTTGTCATCAAATGTTTTCATTGCCATCGAAGTATGAAATCTTCTGCTATATAGCATCTTTTTATGTCTAAGAAGGCCATTTAATATTGACTTAAATATTCTTTGT
This sequence comes from Peronia verruculata, assembly GCA_038406235.1. Classification (NCBI taxonomy): domain Eukaryota; kingdom Metazoa; phylum Mollusca; class Gastropoda; order Systellommatophora; family Onchidiidae; genus Peronia; species Peronia verruculata. The sequence continues at coordinate 6,440 of JBCAUA010730204.1, read as the reverse complement.
TAACTGTGGTGACCCACATGAGATGAGTTGAGACTTTAGTTCCTATGCATTTTCAGACATGACGAAGACCTGAACATAAAAAAAAAACAAAAAAAAAAACGAGAGATCCTTCTTCAATGTTTTAAATCACTGCTTAGATCTAGGAAACATTTCTTAAACAACTTTAAACGTTGTACCTTTAATTTGAAATATCCCCGCTTTTCTCCATCTTTGGATTTGCCAGGCTGGATTTCCCAAATCCAAATTCAAGGACTTGATCTGTCTCTGGGCTTTGTAGATATGCCTGATTGAATTTGTTCTGATGATTATATTGTCCCGAAATGGCATCGCTTTGTCGAGTCCACTGAGACTTTCAGTTAATTCTCAGGGGGTCTTGGATCTATATAATTTGCTTGACTTAAAGTTGACGGCTTCTTTCTTTTGCTTCTCTTTGTGTTTTTGTTTTGCTTTGGGTTTGTTCCTCTCAGGTAGATGTCAGAGATGTAATCTAAAGGATCCATATTGCTTGGTTTAAAACTGGCGGCTTTGCTTTTGACTATGGTTTTAGGCCTACCTTGCTTTGATTTGTCCTTTCTTAACGCATGCCTGATATAATCCAAAGACATAGGAAAATTCTATCTTATAAACAAACAAAACAAAATTCGCAGTATTTCTTGAGTCATCTATCAGCTACCAAGATAAGTGATAGAGGTTGTCTTTGGATTTGTTTCGAGTGTTTTAATGTGCACAGTAACAAAATTTTAGCTTTCAATAATTACCTTCAGTAGTTATAAAATTACGAGTCTGCAACTCCGAAAAGAATTTTTATTGTGCCATAGCTGTACATAAATACATAATATACTTTGTTTTCTTAATTCAACAATACAGAAGTGAAATATTGTAGCTGATGGTGGGCAAGGGGAAGGAAACTCTTCGTGTTATGTATGCAGCTTGGCTGTTTTTTTTTACTGCAGAATGCTTTTGCGTATTCGTGACGAGAGTTCTAGAGGACCTGCATATGAGAAAATTGTGGAGCCTATCAACTCCGAGGGGCATGAGCGAGATATGTGAGAGCAAGAATAGGAAAAGACTGTAAACAATCTAGAGACTTCTGAAGAAAAATATTGACAACAAAGAGACAACAGGAGGAGAGAATGAAGCAGAGAGGCAAGATTTGAAAGCAAGTTATTATAATTTTAATACAAGTCGACTTTCACACTTTAATTGTTATATTGTTCACTTATCATCCATTCAGCCAACTGCATCCTTGTTCATCATTCCACCAATCCATCCATCTGTGAGTGCCTGTATGACTGCTAGTCTGACGCTCCTATCCATCCATCCATCCATCTATCCATCCATCCATCCATCCATCCATCCATCCATCCATCTATCCGTTCGATCTTACAATCACAATTTACTTACCAATTTATTTTTATTGATTTTATTGTGGGTCACATATAGTGACTAAGCTTCTGTGTTACATAGACATTTTTAATTATAGATTCTCAAAGACAAATAAAATACTGCTTACGACTGAAGTACTTTAGTAAACAAAACCTCTTATTCTATTTCGATGTGACTTGCAATAAATGCACTTTGTAAAAAACTAGAGGTTTAGCTTATGGCAATGATCACCAATAAACAAAGTAAGTAAGTGTCGATGCAGACAACCTGTAGCTTGTCTCACATTGTGGGGAATCTGTATAGGAGGCAACTATTATACTTTTGTTTCAATACATTGCTGACAGTAAGAATTGAATTATGGTCATTGATAGTTCATATTTCGTTCATTCCCAAACACTTAGGGTGTATGCCACATACAAGTATATAATTCAGCGGACATAGAAAAGAAATGCAATACTAGTGATAACCAAATTAATTTACAAACACTGGCCATTATTCACTGATTCACTTCGCAGGATAACGTAACATGAAGCAGAAACCATCTCCAACATTCTGAAACTTGAATCCATTTTTCACTTTCCACCAAAGTATATCTAGGACTGTTAGAACAGCGACTAAATCTCTGTCCTAAGAATGCTGTTGAAAACTATTTGGAAATAGAACAAAATCACTTGGGTTTGAAACTGATGTTCACTGTTTATATCAACTGTATTTGTGTTAAAGTTGCAAGTGGATGTCAGGGACTGGTCGGAGTCAGTCAATGTGATTACAGTAAGGGCACTGAATGTGAAAGTAATATGAAATGTACTCTTGATAATTGGTCAGTGCCTTTGTCAATTTGAACTATTTGACAAATGGACAAAAGTCGTCTTGCATAAAGGGATCTCACTGCCGTAGTTTTTAAAAATACAGTAAATGCAGCGCATTGGTAATTAATACGACAGCAGCTCACAAGATACATTTATGTTAAAATCTGTGCGGCAGACGATAATGAAGTACCCAATTAACGAAATAAACTGAATGATTATTAAATTATATTACTTGTGCTGTGGTAATTATCATAACTCGAAACCTCGAAAAACAACTCAGGCAATGTAGAATTACAGTGACGATATGACATTATACCCATTCCTTATCAAAAACCATTAACATCATCATCATCATCAACAACAACAAGAAACATAATTGGGTTCTCTAATTGGACAGCCAAAATACTCTTTATGAAAGTTTTTCTCTGATTCTAATTTACCGAAATAAGCACTTTAGTCTTCCCTTATCCATTACTCTCCCTGGACAATCGATTATAACCAGTCTCTACACACTGTATGATTCAATGGATAACTGCAAACGAGTTTGTCCATAGCCTCTAAAATCATGTATGTTACCAATAAATGCAGGTGGGCCCATCTAATGAATTAGTGTTAAATCTTCCAGGCCTTTTAATTTCTTATCTAGCCATGGTGTTAACTTTAATTTTGTGTCAGGGAAAGAGACATACTTATTATGTGTAAATTTGGAGGTTGTGTTGTGGGAGATAGACCTGATGTGTGTATGCACTTGTTTTAGTGTGTGCGTGTCTTTGAGAGTGTGTGTGTGTTTCGGTGTGTATTTTATGAGATGAATACTGTATTATTATGTTTGTATTCATTCACCTTGTGTAAAAACTTGTGAGTGACACGAACAGTTGTTTTAGCATGGCTAAAGTTGCCAGGTATAATCGTTTCATAAATATTTTGTAAATTTAATAAAGTTTGTCCATGAGTTCTACAAAACATTCATTTGCATGCGTTTCGACTGACCTGCGTTTCAGCTAACTCTTGTTGTGTTAATATGAAGTTTTTTCACTCATTCTGTACATTGTTGTTGGTGAAAAAAAAAACAAAAAAATACATCCATAAAAATGAAATAAATCTCGATCTGTTTGCGTTGTAGACTGCCAGTAGTAAGTGCCCTAGAAAACATTACCACAACTCCTACGATGTACTGAAGAGATCCATAGATTTACAATTAAAACAAAGCAATCACAGTTTCCAAGTACAATACTCTTCGATAGATACGTAGTCTGGATATCCAGCCAAAATACATTGACCTAAAAGAAATAACTTTTTAAAGAAAAAATCAAACAAATAAATAATTAATAAATTAAAAATAAATCACCAAGTATGTACAAAATTACATGTACAAATAAATGAATGATGGATCATCACATAAACAAAATATAGAAAACCAATGACTGGCTTCATCATGTTTCACTTAAAGAAATATTGTCCCATCATGTTTCACGCATGTTATGGGTCTGCGCCGAGGCGTACCGAACGTGCTTATGATCGCTTCGGTCTGTACATAACATTAGTCCAATTTAAGATGAATGAGGGATGGCCAAATAAGCAATGCAAGATGAAATGCATCAGGAAATTGGGGAATTTAGATCACATCTAGCTTGACAACAAGATTATGCAGTTAGAACATACATGTAATAATATGAGAATAAAGGAATTTCAGAGAGAACGTAATAATAAAAATACTCCGTGAATATAAAAAGAATACAATACAAAATACTCAGGGAATATCTAATGAAAGCATAAATGACAAATAGTCATATCAGGGAATGTGTTGACAGAACACAATAACCAAAGATTCAGGGAAGTTTTAGATAGGCTAGCCCATATAATAGGTGAAGACTCAATTTTAACACAAAAACAAAAGAGATGAGGAATATGTTGATAGAGCACAGTAACAAAAGAATACGGAATGTTTACATAGAACAGAACAACAAAGTAATCGATAGCTAGACAAACAGATAGCCAAGCCAAGAGCAAGACAGAGAAACAAATAGCAGACAGAAGGACTAAACTTCTTAGCCGATCTAGAAATATCGACAAGCGGAGCCTGAAGAGCCAGACATAGCTGAAAATTACGCCTGTTTCTCATCCTCCTCCTCTAGGCCTGGATTGGTAAACTGCAGTGATCGGTTGTGAATCTCGTCTTTGTCTTGTCGCAACTGCATGAACAAGCTGCAGGAGAGAAAGAGTTCGTTTGCGCTGGAATTCGAAAAGGCCACAATATCTTTTTTTTTTTTTTAGGGAAACAGATTGAAACACTACTTATAGGACTGCTTTCGTCTATAAAAGCAATATTTTGTTTTAATGCCATAGCATCAATTCAATCAATCACATAGATTGGAAGTTGTCTCTTGCTGTTCCTGCAGTGCTTTTCGTACCTGAATCTACCGACGTTTGGTGGACATGACCCATCGGTGCCCGCAGGTGAGGAGCGATTCAAAACACAGTCCATTTGAAATGATAGTTGATTAAAACTAATAAATTCAAAATTCTCCCTGCAAAATATTTCTTAGAAACTCATAATTCATTTTCGATCTAAATGATACATTTGCGAGCTCAACTCCAGTAACATGAGAGATATTCTCGTCCCCAAGACCTCTTAGGCCGTAGCCACAGTGCATCTGTGTCTGTGTCTAACTCTAGCACTGCAGTCGCATAATGTTGTAGGCCAAATTTCACTGCAACGGGCTGCAGTGCGTCTGGGTGTGACCACGTGGCCAGCCGCGCTATTTCGAGATCGATCACATGACAGAGGCAACATCGCTCACATGTGGTTTAGTTTATATGATGTGACGGGTCTGAAAGCTCAACATTCGTCAAGATTTGTTTGCCATGCGCAGAGCAAGCAAACAAATCAGCGTGTGAGCGAAAATCCTCGGTCATGTGATTTTTCTCGAAAAACCTCATTGCAAGCTCACAACATGACTTATGTGGCTGCAGTATGCGAGAGTGAGACACAGACACAGATGCACTGTGGCTACAATAGACACTATATTAGACAGGTTCAAGCTGTTATATGGAACCCAGGCTGGGACAACCCAGCGACAAGCTCATTAATTTCTAGACCGCCCCCCCCCTCCCCTCCCCTCCGTGGATCGGTCCCTCGAGTCCTCACATCTACCATCTTTCTCCCATCGCATTCATGTTTGGATCTTCAATTTTCTTCTATTTTGAAAACAAGCACATGGTGGCGGTTTTGATTTAGCAGACGAAGAGCTAACTTACATGAACAAGAGAAAAGCTGTGAAGCTGAAGGTGGCATTTAGGATGTAGGCCGCCCCAGGAAATGTGCTGACTGTCAGTGAGTATACACGCAGAACTCCAGTGTTTGCTACCACATTGCACACAACCTCAACCACGGCAATGCTGGAGAACACAGCCGCTGGTGGACGAAAGAGAAGACATAACATCATGTTTTTTTTTTCTGTTTTTTTTTTTTTTTAAGGTTTTAGAGTTTTTTCCACTTAGTGTTCGAGAGCATTGTCGGAGAAACACAGCTACACTGTTGATGAAGAAAATCGAGAACATAGGGTACCGTATAATACAAATCCAGGAAACGTTTTCTTCAATTTTTATAGAGAGTGTCTCTTAGTTTCCAGTTGCTAATACAACAAGAATAATCTCCAACTAGAAGTTGAATGTTGTGAAATAATTCAGGTTGTTATGGAAAACCGCTGAACAAACATGCTGAAATTTTGCATCGGACCGTGGACTAAGAGCAACCATTAACACACCCAAGTCTGTCTGATCAGTAGACCTTCAGAAATCATATTCCTATGATAAAAACATCACATCTTTATGACTGCATATCAAGCCTTAATCAAATGTACAAATCAGACATCACATTTTTAATAATTTTCAACCATTAGATCGTAATCACGTAATGTCTAAATATTAGATTTGGAAGTTCAGCAATTAAATAATCTTTATGTTCAAGTATCAAATGCTCTCTTCAAGCATCAGATCTTTATACTGACAATCTCTCGGTAAGGACACCAAATCATCAAACCCAGAGAAGGATCGACGCTTCTGAGAGACCTCAAAACTTGATTTGTTTATGGCAATCACTAACAACAGAATAATGGGAGATCGTTATGCTCAGTTCTATTATTTCCCCTTAGCAGACAAAAGAGGGACTGAACAAGCAGTGTAAAGAGGGGGGGGGGGGGGGGGGAGGGGAAATAATTTTTTCCCCCTTTCCGTAAGATATAC
>JBCAUA010730203.1:17500-30022 GCA_038406235.1 Peronia verruculata | reverse complement strand
ATAATTATTTCTCTTTTACTGGGCATAAAAATAATTATTGTTCATCCTTATAACTTTCAATTTGACCAAAGTCAGAGATAATATTTATATGTACAATAATAATAATAATAATGATACTAATAGGTAAAATTATTTTTAAAGAATAATAATGAAAAAATAAAAGACTGAACATGAAAAATCCATATAATAAGAAAAATTAGAGATTTTGTAGAAATGTATACACTATATGGGTCAAGGAAGTTGGTGAGTGGTCACTGCATGCTTGCTTGGGTGGCCAATTTCACGAGAAAAAGTCATGACAAATTCTATAGACTCTCTGAGGGCAAGGGACAACAACATAGCCTGATGTCTTGTGGGTACCAACTGTAATTTTAGAGAATAATTCGTAATATTGATCTTGGATTGTGACGTACTGAAGAATTCCTATTGTGCATCAGTAGTACAAGTGCTGTGGTATTGTGTAGTGCCACTCTTAGCATGGGATCATGCCCCCCTCCCTTTCCACGTATCAGAATTTACAGCTGGCTGGAGTCTGCACAGAACAACCTTCCGTAATGGTAACCTTCTTCTTGAGGTGAGGGAGCATCGCTAAAGATGGCAATGGAAAGAATGAGACAGAGAGAGAGAGAGAGAGAGAGAGAGAGAGAGAAGGAAAGAAAGAGAGAGAGAGAAAGAGAGAGGTAGAATGTCTGTTTGTGTGTATACGAGCAGATGGAGATACTGAAGAGAGAGAGGCATGGTTTAAAAAAAAAGTAAAAAAATGAAAGGATAAGGGAAAGGGGGAAGAATAAATAAATAAATAAATAAATAAATAAATAAATAAATAAATAAATAAATAAAATAGAGACGGTGAGATAAATAGAACAGAAAGATAGAATGAAATGGCTTGTATTGGTTACTTTTCATGTTCCTGTTCCCCCACCTTGCTTTCAAGTCCATCCGCCTTTCTGGGCATTTTCAATTTCTTCATCCTCTCTTTAGTTTCGGTCTCTGATTAGCTGATACAAAAGAGCATCCCGGGTTCATTTCATTTCCTTTCACTCAGAGACAAAGGCTGATGTCACTTCAGTACTTTAATAGCGGACAGTAGGAAATTGCTTTAATATTCCGTGCGCCAAAATGCTGTTTTTCTTCTCTCATTGCAAGCGAACTCTTGTTCCTGTGGATTGTGCAGTGAACATTATAAATGACCATCACGGTGCTGTCTACATGAAATAAGTCTGAATTTCCTCATCATGTTATTAAAAGCATGCTCTGATCAAGAATAGAGGGAAATTTAGTCGAGACAAAGTCGAATCAGATCTTTGCCCAGGTAAGGGAGATTTCTGTTAGTTTTCTTTTTCTAAGACTTATGTCGGTGTTTCTTTCTTTTCCTCAAGAGCATGGAACTTGGCTATATCAAGATGTAGCAATTAGAAATGCAATATTATGCCAATATGAATAATATTTATGGTATTACTATGGTGTCAGAAATGTAGTTGTAGTAAAAACAGTAGTAGCTTAGCTATAGTAGTAGTACATGCCGTACTCGTGACAGTGATGGAGTAGTGGTCGTTGTAGTTATAACTAGAGTAGTTGTTGTGGTGATGATGGTGGCAGTGACGGTATGTGAAAAAGAAGGATGGGGATAGCTACAACGACCAAGAGCAGCAGTGATACCGCACCAGAGACACTCTACTGTTTAATTGTATGTCGGTATGCTGCAGTGTCTCCAGAAGAGACATTGACAAACTGAGAACTATAGAAAGGCTGGCAATTGTAATAGTATAGACTTATAATATAACTTTTGACTCACTGAGTAATGTACACTGACTGTTTCCTTGTTAACGCCATTGCACAGAAGAAAAAGAAATCCTATCGTATGGTGTCCCTTGGTGGGTAAGAATCAGTTAAGTCAAGCTTTCTATATCTAGTAGAATGTAATGGCTGTTGGTCTTAGGGGGGACAACAACAACAACAACAACAACAACAACATGAAACAAACAACAGATAATAATTAAAACCAAACAGTGATATACACTAATCTTTGCCCACAATTCTTAAGGCCAACACATTCTAGTTATGATTTATTTTGTTATCCCCATCTCCGTCTTGCTGGCTTTTCGGAAATCTCCAGTTCTCGTGATGGATATTCACTTTTCATTTTGGTTCCCAGAATGGCTGTCCCTAATACAAGACCAACGTCTTACCTGGTTGCTGCACTGTTGTTACACTGTATCGGCAGTTGTTATGGTAACAGTTGTCCCTCTGTGACGGACAGTCATTCTTGCACTTTGACCTGTGAAGAGCCCCTTGCCTCCCCCAACATGTAAGTAAGCATCTATCTTCTTTGTCTGTCGATTGGTCAGTTTTTTTTTCTCGGTCACTCTTCTTGCTTCCTGACACGCGTTGCTCTCTGCTCTTCGCCTTTTCTTCTCTAGACTCTCTCCTTCTCCCCCCCCCCCCCCTTCTCTCTCTGTCTGTCTATGTCCGTCACTATTTCTCTCACGTCTTTGAACTTAAAGAGGCAGTGCAACATCAACTACCTGTGCCTGTTTTCTGTTTGTTGTTGCCTCAGATGAAACCTTACCATTCATATAAACCATTGATACAATAATAAGAGACCGACGCCGTTTTGTATTGGGGATTTTGACAAGTATTGATGGTGTTAAGATTGACCAGATTGATTAAAGTTAAGCTTAGTAACTCAGTGAATTATCACTTGCGAGGTTGAATAAATATATGGTGACATCTGTGCACTGCAATACCTGTGTAATAAATAGTAATATTGTATAAATCTAATTCTCTATTAACTATGTATTATTTTCGAACGAAATAAGCGCTGATAAACCTTTTCCAACACGTTGCAAAATGGAACATTATATTGATGCAGTTGTACTGACAAGATGCAAAAGGACAGACTTATGATGGGGGAGGGGGGGGGGGGAAGGGGGGAGGAAGGGGAGAGAATGCAATTTTCGGACAAGGTTCAAATGTGGGCAATGATGCAGAATTCCTGACAAAGCAACTTTTCTAGCAGCATAGGAAATACGACCATAGATGTAGTTTTGCGATAAACTGCAAAATTTGAACATAATACAGGTTTTCCAAGTTGCAAAATGTAAGCACTGATGCAGATTATACCACCAATACTGGTAGTTTGTAGATCTAATTAGCATTCATCGATCAGTCAGTAATATAATAAATGATGCAAACTTATTCTCAACATGTATCGTCAGCCTGTAGATGTACATAACGTGCATAACTCTTCTGGATCTGGAGTAGGTCTGACTGTAGGCCTATTTAGACATAATCTAAGCTCTGAAGACCTTGTCCATTAATCAGTTAAAACAGTGTTTCTTATGATAAAGTTCTTTTCAGTCAACAAAATCTGAACTGTAATCTTTGTCGATAGGTTCCTTTTGTGAACTGTCATTTTTATCAGCTCTCTTTCGCGGCGGCATGTTGCCCATCGCTAGGCTATCGATGACGCTAAACGCAGATCGGCGCTCTACACATTCTGAACCGGAGCAGAAAAATGTGACACGACTTGCCGCATTTATTCGCAAAGTAAACATAAAAAAATGATGATATTTAAAACGTTATTGAACATAGGTTATTAAAGACACTGAGTTTCTTATTTTACAGCTCAAGGCACAGAGAGCTCGGGTATTGCACTATTACTTTAATTTTTTGTCTTTTCCATCATCCATCTTCGTTTCTTCTTTCATTTGGATGTTTCATTCATCACGACCTTTACATCTGTCTCTTCTGTCTAGTTCATCATTCATCCTGAGTGATTCTTATCTTTCAGACTTGCATGGTCATCATTTAGATTTGCATGGTTCCTTTAAATAGCCCATCGTTCAAAGCTGTTTCTTGATTTTGATTCTCCTGGCCAAACTTTCAGATTTTAATGATTCTTCTCTGAACATTATTAGTTCTAGCCCCCCCCCCTCACCCACTTCATTTACGTAAGTGGGAAGAGTACGTACATATTTCTATTCTATTTTTTAGGACAATCATTTGGGAAACATTCACTAAGACGAAAAGAGCCTCTCCTTTGTTTACGTGCTCTCCACAAACCGAGGACTGCAACAGTTTCAGCAATGCAGTAGAACATCAATACCAGGCCAATATCTCTAGTATAGGAGACACGGAATTCATAAGTCATTTGACCATCAAAGATACTCAGTTTTTAGGTAAGGATATGAATTTCAACTGCATGTTATATGACAGTTTGACCTCTGCGACCATTCTTGGAAGGATATTCAAAATGACTGACGACAGTTTAATGCCACTAAATGTGTCATGCCAGGCTCATTTCCTGTTTCCCAACAAGATTAACGTGTCCTGTTTTACAGCCAAGATATACCCTGAGCCAATCTGTGAGTTCCACTCAAGCACAAGAGATGGAAAAGAACTAGGCACTGAAGGCATCAGTTTTCACTACATTCAAACATTGTCACAAGACGGCCGCTTTTATTCTGCACAATGCTCTGCAACTGTCACTGTTACTCAGCCTGGAAAGTACAAGTATCAAGTTTCCATGTCTCCTAAGCAAAAAAACATTAAACCAGCCGACAAGTCTGAAATCGTTACAGTAACAAACCAGGTTGTTCTTGCTGAGTCTTCTCTTTCTCTCCGTGCACTGTGTGACGCCTCACAACAAAAAATCTACCTCAACTGTACTGCCTTGTTCTATAAGCATCCTTTTCAACTTCATTGGACTATTGGCCAAGAGATAAAGAGGGGACTGTCCGCAGAGAAATCTACTGGTAAATACTACAGCCTACAATCTACATATGAATATCTACCCAGAAGAGCTCCCATAGAGGAGACTGTAAAATGCAATATCTACCTAGTGGATGGAAATCGGAACTTAGTAAAAGCATCAGAGAAAGCCATGAAGATGATCTGGCCTCCATCACAACCTCCCAAATTCCAATATGGAGGTGTGGATGAACAGGCGAGAAAAAAGATCCATGTAAAAGATGGAGAGGATGTCAGTCTGACATGTTTGGTGGAAAGAGGGAAACCTCCTGTGTCATCACAGGGTGAGCCAGCTCATTCTGATTCCACGCCATTCTATTTGAGGACTAACTGTATTATTCTGTATGTCCTGCTGACAGTGGCTGCGGCAGTTGGTACCGCTGGTATTGGAGTTGTTTACATGTTCTGTGGCCGTACCTGTAAGATGTACCGCAACCAACCCCGCCCCACATCTTCCAGAGCCACCTCCAGTCCTCCTGTTCCAGACAGGAGAAATCGTCCTGTTCCACTCAGTCGTTACCAGCCCGCTCACAGCGGCAATCAGGCTGTTCATATCACTAGAATCTGAACATGAGTTCATGACACATTTGGACGAGAGAACGGGGAAAGATTAAACATGGACTAATGTTGTGATCATTTGAACTCACCACCGCCTGACTCATGATCAGTGTTGATTTTTAACTTTGCTATTTCGGATTTTACAACTTATTAATCACGGGGATCCATGCCTTTTTATAACCATGTTTTTCTAATTTTTTGTTGCTTCATGTTGAGATAATACCCATAGTTATGCCCGTGTTTTCAGTCTGTTCTGCCAGTTCCCTGTCCGAAACAGAACTGTACAAATGTTAAACATGGCTAGAGATCTTCTGTTTCCCAGAAAACGTTAATGCCCTCGTTGTTATGAAAGCGGTATAGATCAACTCGTATATCACTTTCACCAGACAGGAGTTTCAAATGCATAGAAAGAGAGAGTTTTTATCATCATGGCGTCTGATCATTTTGGAAAAAAAAAGTATGAAATTGACTTGAAGAGCTGGTTATAAGAGAGAATATGAGGGTTGTGTGGAAAGAAATAAAAAAAATTAAAAAAAAAAAATAATAAATAAAGAAAAGAAAAACATAACTAATCAACATTTTAAAATTTGCAGATTGCAAAAAATTAAGTTTCAATGAAATTTAAAGCACTCTCTTGTGGCCAAATAATATCAGCTTCAGTGAAGAATGTACTGCACAATTATGTCAAACTGGACATGGTGGCCCTCATTGCAGAATGGTCAAGGGTAGAGGTGAGGGAGGTTGTCGGATTTATATTTGCTAAAGGAAAAAAAAAACCCTACCGAAATCCACAAGGAAATTGCTACCATTTATGGTAAGAATCAATGAAGAAAAGCCAGGTATATAATACTTTGTTCAAGGCTGCCTGTGCCTGCCTGGGAGACGAATCTCGCCCTGGACGCCCACAATCTGCTACACACGCATAAAATGTTGCTGGCGTGATGCCCTCATTCCACAAGATAAGCAATTGAAAGTTCCAGACATTGTTTCAGTTCTTGAAATTTCAAAGAACAATGTTCATGAAATTATCTATATGGACTTGGGTTATCGGTAGATTTCATTTAAGGTGGGTTCCAAAACCTTTGACAGAGAGAGCTGCAGGGAGTCAATATTCCATAGAACCTTCCGAAGTACAGACGAAGTGGTGGTAGTGTGGTGAGAATCTCTTAGATGTAATGAGAGCTGGCGGGCACTTTCAAGGAAATTGTGAACCATTTCTCAAACATTTTGATAATGGTGATTCAGACGTGGGTGCATCATGAAACAATGGATGGAAATTAAAGGGGATTTCATGATCTGGAAGTATCCGTCGTTTCCGATTAAAAAAAAACAAAAAAACTTCTAGGTCAGCATTCGGCATAAAACTTATGGTTATCCTGTCCTGGGATGCTAAAGGCGTCCTTCTATTAGATTTTTGAGACGCGACACGATGAAATCAGGCGCTCGTCAAACTGTGGCGACCGGACAACTTTTTACGCAATTGGTTTCCTCCACATAACACTTTTATATCACTGTAAAAACGCATTTCAGAGTTAAATGTGCTGAAATAGATCGGGTAAAAGCCCAGAAAAACCGTAATTTAGCACCATGTTCCAACAAAGATTAATAAGGATTTGCAAAAGTGATCGCCCACTTTCTTACTAAATTCAGCTGCAACAACAGATCACCCCCCCCCCCCGCCCACCCAATCGTCTTTAATTGCCAATATCTGAACTTCTACTTAAGGTAGAATAATCTTTTTCAAAACACAGAATGGGAAATGAATAATCTTTACAATGATACCGATAACTCCATGTGCTCAAAATTTGACGAGAGCCTGATTTCATCGTGTTGCCTCTAATTTTGCCTCGCGTACAATCCATTAATGCTGCTCATCATTCTGAAACACTTGACATTTTGAAAGGAGAAGAGCGCCGCAAAAGGACCGAGACTTTGAGCAAGAAAGTCATTTTTTAGCACGACAACGCAATACCGCACAATGCCAATTGACAAGACACTAACCCCGTAGCTATGGACTTGAGATGTTACTCTACCCATTCCATATTCCCGACATGGCTTCATAAATTATCATCTGTTTGGATCCCTGAAAGGTCATCTTGGAGGAAAAAAGATTGACGGTGATGATGATTTCACTGAAGAAATTTCGAATTGGCTCTCATCGCTTTACACAAGTGTCTTCATGGCAGGTAACCTATTTTCTGGCTCGTTTGCTAGCAATAGTGTATCATCTCCATGGCGACTACATTGAAAAGAATCAAAGAGTGACAACAATTTTTGTGTGAGATTCATTTAGATCCAAAATTGAAATCTTTACTTTAGGTTTATTTTTTTTTCATACTTTTCCGACAGGCCAAGGATGAATACTGCATTTATCCATGAGGAAATTTATTATGTCTTAATCAATGAATAATAAGCAGGATAAAATTGCAAACAAAAAATAATGCATAGAAGGTATACAGTACAGACATATATTTATTGCTAATTTTCAATTCATATTTACAAAGATAAAAACAGATAAACTGACAGCCAAAATATAAATACATACATACACATACATACATACATACATACATACATACAAACACATACATACATACATACATAGATACATACATACATACATACATACATACATACATACATACATACATACATACATACATACACACATGAACGAGAACACAGAGCCCAATCAAAACTACAAAGGCCCTTCTTTGCAGAAGGAAGAATGACCTGAGAAATGAAATGTCGAAATGTTTCCATAGATACTGTTGACATTAAACATAACGTTGTCTCTTTCTCCCTTGCAGCTGATGGCGACCTGACAGAGACCACAGTGGTTCCCGTACTACTGGACGGTGAGGAATCTATCATGGAGTTCATTGACGGAGCAGACGTAAGTCCACTTCTACTTTGGTTGAATGGTCGAGAAATGAGTCAAAAGATTGCTTTGGTGATGTCCATTTTGGTTCAGTATTGGATGATTGAGACGTGAAATGTGGGGACGCCACATGGTGTTTAGCACCAAGATAAAACACTGATGATATATTTGTATGAGCTTTTCATACGAACCTGGCCGGAACTCTTGATTTAGGTTGTCTTTGGGAAATCTTTCATGGCCCACTATTAATGCACCACATCAGGCATGTTATATTCATCTCGGTGTTTCAGGATCATAAATAAATAAATAAATAAATAAATAAATAAATAAATAAATAAATAGACAAATAAATAAATAGATAAATAATTAAATAAATAAATCTTTGTTTATAATGCACAATGTTTATAATGTGGGTTCTATAACACTTAAAAATGTGGACGTAGCATTCAAACAAAACATCTTCCATGACATGTTATTATTTCTAATAATACATCAGATAACTGTCATAAACTTGTTACTTTTTAATGTGGAGAACAACCAATGCTATGTCTGCCAAAAAACTACCCCTGTGCCATGTCAGATTTTAAGAACTCCCTCATAGCCATCTATCAAGCACTACTTAATTTCTATCTAGCCTCAAATGTTGATCGTCAGCCCATCCGATAGGTCATACACATACATATATTATCTTCATTGTATAGCTTTGAAATCTTTACACACATATCGCTTCTCTCCATTGAGCCAAAGATGCAATGTAATTTTAAATGACCAAAACATAGGGTCAACTCTATATAGCCAAAATAAGTTAGCATGCAGGATCAGGATCTTTGTAAACACCGGAGCTCTTTGGTTACACAGCCATCTTATTTCACTTAAAAGTACAGATCTAACTTTTTTTAATCACTCAAGCTAATACACTGAGGCTTAGCTTAGGATATAGAACATTCTGCCGTACGGTGCACATCCGAGAGAAGCGGATAGACTTTTTTAGCACGCCAGCTCAGACTACTGTTATTTCAAGTTTTGGGGATCAAACGTATGTCATCGATCAAGAGGAAGATGAAAAAAAAAATCAGTTAGATTTCGCCATCTCACCACCACACCTGGTCATAATATAGTAATGATTTACAGTGTTCAAATGCTACAACCTTATTACTTACACATAGGCCAGTGACAAGGTGAATATTGAACTTACTGGCGTGAAGCCATAAGATGTTTCATAATACACGTACTTTGATTAAAATCAACGAAATTCCAGTCAGCAAATCATGGAGTCAGCTGAAATCATGTAGTGCTGTGATAATTAAAGATACAGGGTTCAAGGACATCACCCAGCCCAAGTCATTATTGTAGATTTGTGAGTAAGACCTGGCATCAAGCCAAAACTTGGCCACGTTGCCAATCTTCCTGATTACTCCGTTCGATGAGGGCAAAAGAGTCAGATACATGGTATCTCGACCTAATTTATCTTAACCAGCTCTTAGCATTTCCAATTGACCGTCATGGGACTCCAGGAACCCACCTCTTGAACTCTTTCAACTCACAGCACAGAGCCTGCTTCCAGTTTCCTGCTCATTTGATTATCAGGTGTAGTCCATGATACATCACAAACCACTGCCAACGATCTCTTTGATGTTACCATCGCACTGCAGCGACTATTTTAACATAAACAGTCACTGTCCCAAGAGGGCAGATCACACACTCACGTCAATGAGTAGCTTGATATTACAAGGAAAGTGTTGGACAATGGGGAAAAATCAAACAGCCTTTTAAAGTGCAATTAATAAAGCGTTTTTCTTTTTTTCCAAAGTCAACAAATTATTTCTTTTGGTGGACACAGTAGATAGTCAAGTGTTGTAAACAGGGGCAATATCACTTTGAATTTTTTTTTTCATTTGAAACATGCTTATTAATAAATTAATAATATATAGCCCATTAAATAAATAAATTTAAAAAATGGTACTGGTGTAGGGAAGACCATTTTACTACATTGTATGGGATTGTTTAAAATAATTTTTCTTGATGTTTCAAATATAAAATATAAAAAGGGTGAAGCTTTTTTTTTAACGATGTCTGTTTCATACCTCATGTGCTTAGGAACGAACAATGATTTCTGTGACTGACTGAGACAACCATTTGAAGCTATTTAAAAGGGTGAAAATAACGCAGCCATAAGAGCACCAGCTGACTGATTAAGAAAAGAGCCATTTCTCTGTCCAATAGCACTGGAGCGCACAATCACAACACTATGGAACGCTGGGCTGGTGGGGTGGGGGGGGGGGGAGGGGGGTCTGCAGCTTGTATGAGTAAATACTTGACAGCAAAAACACTTCTGGGCGCATTAAAAAGTGGCTCTAATTAGTGGATCCCAATCAACGACTCAATTAAACAGTACGGCTGTCAGCACCAATTACAGCTCATGTGTCCAGCAAAGGAAAATATCTTAAGCTGACTGTCAAGAAAAATTGATTATTAATCATGGACAGCTGGATTAATTTATATTTTCGTAATGGAACCTGGCAAATCACGTGCCTGATACTGTGATCTGCCTCTAGAAACCCGGAGTGTTCATGGAAATACAAACCCTGTGTTATGACCATGATATCACACCAGCCAGTTCACATGACTAGGGATATCATGCTTTCATGATAATTATTCTCCATTATATTTCACCTTGGAAGTATCAAAAAGCAAATCAGTTTCAATGGCAGGTCTTTACATTTTTTGGAAAAAAAAAATTAAAACATCACGTAAGTTTTAACAACGTTCAAAGCTCTAAGAAAGCTCTGCTTATGCTATCTTCCAGCTTAAAAATATTACTTAGGAGAATCATACACGTTTCATTACATTAAATATTGCTGAAGTCAGTAACTACTGAGAAATTAAACGGTACAGCATGCTGCATGAAAAAGAAGAGCTAGAGTTTCTCATATCTGTTCCAGCTTAGATATGTTCTCCAGGGCATGCCTCTATTATCACATCGTGTTGTGTGCACTAGTTATGGTGAGAAGAATAATAAATGCCATCGTAGCCAAGGCATTAACCAGGACGAACAATAAACAAAGACCGTAAGAAAGCAAAACCTTTATTTTTTTTACCTCATAGCTAGCTCTGCATTCATATACAGGGATTCGTTAGCTACAGTTCTGTTTATCCTAACTTTAAACTATCTTTGTATATAAAATATATATTTGTTCCGCCTCATACTGAGTTGGAATATCAATATTTAACAAGCTGGCTGAACAAGCTCATATATTTCTCTGAGTCATTGCCGGTGATTCATTCCCTATTTACTTCGCTAGCGCGGACAGTAAAACATACGAGTTGTTTTCCCTGCAATAAATTTTATGGTCGAATGATACGCCAGGATCTCTACGATATTTGATTATAAGCTTTTAATATTTCCCTGGCTGGATCGATAGATGGATCGTGGCTTCATTTAGCCTTTCCTGGCTCAGGAGAAACCTGCTAGCACTAGCACAACGTGAGCAAATACACATGTGCTCAACTTGAATGACTGTACTGATGAAATAGTTATTATTTGGGACAGAAATTCCTAAACTAACAGATCAAAAAATTAAATACTCTTGATAATAATTAGCCCTCTAAGGCCCGAGGCAGGTTATAAAATATAATGATTCAACTGTTTCAAGACGGATTTCAATTTTTGTAAATTTCTAATTAGGTCATTTTTTTTTTCCTGATTGAATAAACCGATTCTCCTTCAAAGTTCTCTATGTTTATTGTCTTGTAACATTAACACCAATCACGCTTTTAGCGTTCAGTATTTGAAGTCATTCATAACAGGGGTAGGACATATCAGACGAGATAACCATCTCAGGGGAGGTTGAGAGGCGTATACAGAGCTGAGCCTATAACACATTAGGCTGGGTTGTGGGTGAGAGATAGATTTAACCCCATCACTGCCGACGTTCTGGACACTGATTTTGTTTTCTAGTTTTTAGTAAAACTGAGTGCATTTAATTTGTTATCGAAAGGTCAGTACTGATGATGCTGTTGACATCGTGTGTTCTTCGGGACGTAAGTTGCCTTGGCTCGACCTATCTGTTCGAAATAATTTTTCAAACCCGACGCCCTTCTAATCGTGGCAGTGAGAGGGTTAAACAGAGACTTTTTTTTTTTGAATGGGCCGATTTGTCTCGAGAATGTCATCTCTCTTCAATATTAAGAAAGTGTGAATGAGACGATTATTGTTAAGCCTGAAAGCAAACAGCAAGAAATTAACTTCCTACTCAAGCTCTGTGTTTACTAAGCTGTCTTTATTTTAATTACCAGATCTTGGTGTTATCTAATGAACTTTTCATGTGTCA